>CM064911.1:5901566-6067545 GCA_032727855.1 Quercus ilex subsp. ballota
TATATTAGCAGTACTTCAAATGAATGTAAGAACAAAAAGGAAGAAGATACAAAAAGTACTTTAAAGTTGTCTTTCAATTTATTGGAAATTGATATTTTAGCATTTATTGGATATTTGAGGATGTAAAGGATTGAAATCCTAGTTTTTATTTTAACTAGTTGCAGACCTGCGCATTGTGCGTGATAATTTTTTAGATAAAATATTATTTTTGTCCCTAGACTTTCTAAAGAGTTAAAAAAAAATAGTTTTATCATATTTTTCATAATCCTGTCTATAACGTTTTTTACCATTATCATATATTTGATTGGTTGATAATATGTATAACATAGACATTAAATAAGAGGTAGAATTATTCATTAAATTTTTTTAAGTCATGGTGTATGAAGATTATGATTATATATATATATATATATAATTTCCATAGTTAGAGTTTGATTAGTTTTAAGTTTAAATTTTGTAGTATTTTATTTAATTGTTGGTTATTGATTTAATTAAGTGAATGTAATGATTGATTTTATTGCACTATAAAGTTTTTAATGTCCTCTATATAACTATCCCTATTTTATTTTTGACTCCTCTTGACCACCTTTTTATTTTCCAAATAATGGTTATTAATTGACTTTTGATTTTATTTCTTTTTTTTCTTCATTCATTTATTCTTTATTACTTTGTATGTTCCCTTGCTAGTTGTAAATTTATGATTATCAATAAGAAATAGATATCATGGATTGCTTAAATAGTTATAGATGTAGTTACGTTAGTGGTATGTCAAAAGTTTTTTTTTTTCCCTTCTGAATTTTCAAGGAAATATGAAAGGCATTTCTCCAGTTTGGTCTCAATCAATTAAGATATTCATAATATATTAACAGAAGTAATATTGAGCCTTAAATTTTTTTAATGTAAGAAGTGGTTAGGATATTGGTACGCCAAAGGTTTTATAGAAAAATTTAAGAATAATTCCAAGGAAATGTAAAAGGCCTTTTTTAGAAAAAAGAAATTGTGAGTTTTTGAATTGTAGAAATATGATTGTTTTAATTACCTTGTTTATAGATTTCATTATTAAGTTATAAACATCTAAATTAAAGTAGATGAATGTATAAATGAAAAATTATATGTAAAGTTACAACTGCACGAGATAAATATGTATAGCTAATTTTTTATTATTATTCAGGAATCATTATTTCATTATTTATTTATAAATATCTAAATTAAAGTTTTTTTTTTTGAAAAAAAATATATAAATTAAAATAGATGAATATGTAAACGTAAAATTATATGAAAAGTTAAAACTACCCAAGATAAATGTTTAACTACTGGTAGATGTGTGTTTTTTGAAGACTAAAAGTATACACGATTGCTTTAGCTGGAACTATATAACTATGCAAATATTGTTGCTAGTGTTTCCATCATTTGCAAATTATCAAGTTTGGTGACCTTACAAAACAAATATTTCAATTTTCAAAAAATTTTACATGAACTCCTCTTTTCTCAATATTTATGTAACTTACGTAACTTTTCCCATAAGATCAATATTGTTGGCATCCTTTAAAGATAATACATAATATTTTTTAGAAGAAGAAGAAGAAAAAGTAGAGACGATGCTAATACATAAAATAAAATTATTAAGTTTGTGTAATTTAAATTTGTGGCAAAAAAAATTAATGTATTTATGATAAAAGTTTTTATCTAAATGATATATAATTGTTCATATTTTTTTAGACTTGATTCAAAAAGTACATTCTCAATAGCCTTTTAAGTCTACAAATTGCTCAATCTATGGGCCTAGACACATTCAAAGAGTGCTATCTAAATTATAAATTATATAACCCTTTATCACACAAATATTTTGATTGCCCCAATGTATGGTAAAGGAAGGCAAGTTTGTGCCTAGCCATTTTCTTGATTGTGCTACATTATTTAACAGTATGGAGGATGTAATTAGATTTAAATGTTGAATAAAATAAGTTAAGAGGAAAAAAGAGTAAAAATAAAAAAATATAACAATAAAAATCAAATTATCCAAGTCATTCTATGTAATATAATAACATTATATTAATATATACTATATGTATAATGCAGTAGGATAATATTTAATCAAAGAGAATATAAAAGATAAAAACTTAAAACACAAAACTAAATTGCATGCATCAACCCAAAGTAGAATTCTAATTAACATAAGAATTCATCAACCTAAAGAATTGATGCAATAAAAATAAAATAAAAATCAAACAAAAAATGAAAACAAATTGAGAAAGAGAGAGAGAGAGAGAGAGAGAGAGAAGTAACCTTTTTATGTGAGAAAACTATGCATAGAATGAAAAAGAAAATGTCAAATTTATAATAAGAGATTGAGAATAAGAAGAGTCAAAATAAAGGAAGATAAAAAGGTAGAGAAAGAATGATATTAAGGTAAAAAGTAGTGGGGAGATGAAAAGGTAAAAGGAAGGGATAGTTTTGAAAAATTAATAATAAAAATAATGATTAAAAGGTATTTTAATTTTTAAATAATGGAGTTTTTAAGTCACCTTTAATGATAAAATGTTTAAAAATATATATAAGAAAAATTAGAAACAAAAAATGATGACGTGACTGCTGATGTGACTCAACGTGAATGTAGCAACATTAAATGCTACGCTTCAGTTTTTAGTAATATATAGATTTCAGTTTGATTTATATTTTCAATTTCGTAATTTAATGTTTTATATCAAGGATAAGAATCCTAATGTGAAATCAAAGATAAAGAAACAAAGAATTGTTTAAATCTCTGTACATAATACCTTTCCTGTGCTTCGCAGTGGCAACGCCACATAGTGTTCATGGGGTTCAAATGAACCCCCTGACTTTTGGATTTAAATTTTTTTTTTTTTTTTTACATATAATAATATTTTTAAAGTTTTTATTTTGACCACCCTAAATTGAAATTTTGAATCCCTTAAATAAACTCAATAACAAATCAATTCAATATCAACATGTATCTTAGCTTTTCTATTAAAAATTTAAAAAAAAACCAACAATTTGATTAAAAAATCTGATAAAAAACAGCTAGCCTAATAACAAAAATTAGTAATTTGTTGATCTTAAATCTTTGAAAAAAAATAATTAAGTAGGCTGTAAAGTGTAAACATTGGGAATTGGGAAGTGGGAAGTAAAGCCAATTTTTTTATTTATTTTTTAATGATTGTATTATTGCATTGAAATCTTAAACCATTAATGCAAAAGACACAAAAAAAAATTTATTCTTAATAAATTATAAAGACTAATAAGTTGTTAAAGTTGAGTTGAATTGTTGAATAAAATAATTGAAAAGAGTTAAGACAAAAACTAATAACTAATAAATTAAAATATTTGAAGCAATAATAATTAAAGTTTACTTAACAATAATAATTAATGACTTTGTTATAATAGTAAGAGATAATTGATGATTTTCAAGATTTAATTTTAGTAGCACTAATCTTCAACATACTAGAGAACAATATGCTCAATGAACTTATAGTCTATCTTTTATTCTCTTGTTCTATTATGGATAATTTTTTTTATATAAAAAGATCACGTATACCGCAAGATTCATCTTCCACCTAAGATTTATTATTTAAAAGAACTTGTGTTGGCTTGAAAAATATTCATTTGAATCATAGATTACTTATAAATTTGAATGACCCCCCTAAAAAATATTTCTGGAACCGCCACTGGTGCTTCGCACGGGTTAACGACTAGTGTTGTTTTAAAACTGAATATTGCAAGTTACTTGTATGTAAATTTTGGCCCCAAGGGGAGTGGGGAGGGGAGGTTCAAACAAGTGACCTTTGCTTCATGAGGCGTGGTTCCTAGCTGATTGTACTACTCCTTGTGGTTAAAAACTTAAAACTGTCAGCCTACTGCTTGTTGGAATTCAGTTATGGTTTGAATGTGTTTCTTATTTGATGCAACTTTTCCTTGAAGTTCATAGAACAAACTGCTTAGATTTTTTCCTTGAAGTACCGTTCTCTTCCCCGAACCCATCTTTTTTCCAATTAGAGTGTAAAGTGGAGTCAAGTGTATCTTCTCTCTTGCAGGAGTAACATTTACTTAGTAAGATTTTGTCTATTTCATTATGTGCAGGTTTTCTTGGGCCAAAGTGGAGGGCTTGATGCTGAGGGTAATGAGCTTCCACGTTTAGTTTATGTTTCTCGTGAAAAGCGTCCAGGTTTTCAACATCACAAGAAGGCTGGTGCTATGAATGCACTTGTGAGTAGTTAAAAATATGAATTCTGGAGTTTTTGCATTCTCTTTATGTCTACATTTATCTCACCTCTAGTGTTCAATACTCTCTTTCAGGTTCGAGTATCAGCAGTGCTTACCAATGGACCTTTCTTGTTGAATCTTGATTGTGATCACTACATAAACAACAGCAAGGCCTTGAGAGAAGCTATGTGTTTCCTAATGGATCCCAACCTTGGAAAACATGTTTGTTACGTTCAGTTTCCACAGAGGTTTGATGGTATTGATAGGAATGATCGATATGCCAACCGAAATACTGTCTTCTTTGATGTAAGTCCTACATCCTCCAATTTAAGCGATGGATTCTTTTGTATCCATCTGATGTTATTGAATGGTTTTAATTGTGTTCACTTGTGTGATGTGTTTGATGTCCTTGTGATTGGACAAAACATTTGATATTTGTTTAAAATTATTTGTTATATTTTTGCTAAACATCTTTTGATAATATATTTATCATCTTAAATTTCAGATCAACTTGAGAGGTCTGGATGGCATTCAAGGCCCTGTTTATGTGGGTACTGGATGCGTCTTCAATAGAACAGCTTTATATGGTTATGAGCCACCTCTCAAACCTAAGCATAAGAAAGCTGGATTTTTATCTTCGCTTTGTGGTGGGTCAAGAAAGAAGGGTTCAAAGTCTAGTAAACAGGGTTCAGACAAGAAGAAATCTAGCAAGAATGTAGACCCCACTGTGCCTATTTTCAGTCTAGAGGATATAGAAGAGGGTGTGGAAGGTACATTGTTTGAACATTATTTCTTTATTTTTTTTGGGTTTTTTTTTTTTTTAATTTTTTTAAACCAGTCAAAATCCTTCCATGTCTTCTTGAATATATTGACTATGTAATAAATTCCTCATTTACTTGTTTAAAAGGTGAGAATGATTGCTTCTTATAGAGTGGTAAACCTTAATACATAAACAGGATCTAAAATCAACTTTGTCATTCATGAAACTATATTTGTACAATATCCACGGCATCTTGAAACTCTCATTTAATTTTTTTAGATATGATCCTAACATTTTCTTACTCTTTTTAAATTCAGGTGCTGGATTAGATGATGAAAAGTCGCTACTCATGTCCCAAATGAGCCTGGAGAAAAGGTTTGGTCAGTCTGCTGTTTTTGTTGCGTCTACACTTATGGAGAATGGTGGTGTTCCACAATCTGCAACACCAGAAACTCTTCTTAAAGAGGCTATTCATGTCATCAGCTGTGGTTATGAGGACAAATCAGAATGGGGAACTGAGGTATGACGTCTTGTTATTTATTTCTTTAACTTTGTTATTAGTTTTTTGATTTACCAAGATGTCCTTTAAGCAGAATATGTCTCTGGCGTCAGAGATTTACTACATTTAAAAGGAGAAAAATAAACAAGACCCTTGGTTTTTATAGTATAGGCAACCACAAGTTATTGGCAATTAAAATTTGGTATGCATTTTCTTCCCTATACTTTTGAGTCAGGTACAAGGTTACTTGTTTAAAGATTGGTACCGGTGCACACCACACAATGAATTTGTCCACATCTATAAGGATTCCTTGTTGCTTGCCACATCATATCAGCTAATAAGAAACATCCACCACTAAGGCACACCCAACCAGGACCAGGTTTTTATTTTTAAATGAAATTTGAAAGCTGATAAAAGTTTGTTACACTAAACCTTTTTCTTCCCTCCTTCAATCCTCCCTCTTACCTACCTTGAAATTTCTCAGCATTTCTGCACTGGTATTGGTTTCCTCTAGTAACCATCTATTAATTGACAAACAAGACAATCGTGGCTTATAGAGTGCATTTCTCTGTGTGCAGTCTTTCCATTTCTGCACATGGTGGATCGCGTTTTTGATAATTTTTTCTAAATTGCTGTTTTATTTCATTTTCTCTAATCAATATTTGTGTCTTGAACTGCAGATTGGATGGATTTATGGCTCTGTTACTGAAGATATTCTGACAGGATTTAAGATGCATGCTCGTGGTTGGCGGTCAATATACTGCATGCCCAAGCGCCCAGCCTTTAAAGGGTCTGCTCCTATTAATCTGTCAGATCGTTTGAACCAAGTGCTTCGATGGGCTTTAGGTTCTGTGGAAATTCTTCTCAGTAGACATTGCCCTATCTGGTACGGTTATAATGGCAGGCTTAAATGGCTTGAGAGGTTCGCATATGTCAACACCACCATCTATCCAATCACTGCCCTTCCTCTTCTTATGTATTGTACTTTGCCGGCTGTCTGTCTACTTACAAACAAGTTCATTATTCCACAGGTTTGTTATATAACCAAACTCATTTTCTGTACAATAATGGTGTCCTTGTCAATATTATCTCAACAGGGCTCTTTTTTTTTTAGTAATCTTTTCCCTAGCATCACCCTCTGCAATCCCTGCGTCTTCCAAGAGCTTACAGTGTTTTGTTATTGGGGGAGTTGTTTGTGATTTTGCTTCAAAATATGAAATGGTGAACAGATAAAAATTCACCATAATGAATTAACATTTCATAAATACCCTGGCATGGCATCCATTAATTAAGAATAGTAGGATTTACAGGAATTACGATATATATTGGAAGGGAATGCATGCTTCTTGCTAGTTTTTGTTTTCAAAATAAAAGGGTTTGGAGGGGAATGAGCAAAGGCAAAGTCGGTAAAAACACCATTGACACCTCTCTTGTTGTGAAAAAGAGATAAAAGATGGAAATATATAAACTGTTCTGTATTTTCTTGTGCTTGGGGAAACTTTCTCCATGAGAGAAGAAGAAAAAAAATTACTTGTTCCTGTTTGTGTATATTATGAATATTGTCTCAAAATGCTGGTCTTTAGTATCTGCTAAATTTTTTGCTCGGCTTATTCCACTTGCAGATCAGTAACATTGCAAGTATATGGTTTATATCGCTCTTTCTTTCCATCTTTGCTACCGGTATCCTAGAGATGAGGTGGAGTGGTGTTGGAATTGATGAGTGGTGGAGAAATGAGCAGTTTTGGGTTATTGGTGGTGTTTCCGCCCATCTCTTTGCCGTTTTCCAAGGTTTGCTTAAAGTACTTGCTGGTATTGACACCAACTTCACAGTTACATCCAAGGCATCAGATGAAGATGGAGACTCTGCGGAATTGTACTTGTTCAAGTGGACAACCCTTCTAATCCCACCAACAACTCTCCTTATCATAAACTTGGTTGGAGTCGTTGCAGGGATTTCCTACGCCATCAACAGTGGTTACCAATCATGGGGTCCTCTCTTTGGGAAGCTCTTCTTTGCCTTTTGGGTGATTGTCCATCTGTATCCCTTCCTTAAAGGTTTGATGGGTCGCCAGAACCGGACACCCACCATTGTTGTCGTCTGGTCAATTCTTCTCGCTTCAATTTTCTCATTGTTATGGGTGCGAGTAGATCCATTTACCACTAGAGTTACCGGTCCAGATGTTACGCTGTGTGGAATCAACTGCTAGAGGGAAAATAACACAACTTGAAGACTCAAAATTCTTTTTTTAAGTTATTGTCCTTGCCAAGTTTCAGAGGTAAGGAGATATGTAAGTGTCTCATATTTTGGCTTCAACTTTATGTCTTTGAGCTTGTTTGTCTATGTGAAGTTTACATTATGCGTAGATGATAGGTGGCAAAGAAAATTATTTTTTTGTTATAGGAGTGATTTTTATATATTATTTTGATATATTCTAAAAAAATTGGACACTGCTTCTGGAACCAATTAATTATTTATTATATATCCCATAAATTTATATGCAACTTACAATATCTTTTTATTTGATAGAGTATTATTATTTTCATAGCCTTGAAATGTGCAAAGTTATTTATATAGGCCAAAACAAAAGAGTTTTCAGCTCGTTTTATATTATTGCACAATATTTTCAACACAAAATAAAAGCTAAATTGACAAACCCAAATAAAAATGTTTTTATAGAAGGTTATTAATGGCAAGTTCCAAGTTCCAACTTGCCTCCGTAAAACATAATATTATTACATGGTTTAAATAACTAATAAGTGAGTTCCTGTTTGAAAAACAGGTTCTACAGCAGGTTCATTTGGGCAAGGCCTTGAAGGCACATACATGTTTGGGCCAATATGTGTAGCATGCTACATTCACGTTTGGGTCATTCCAAGCAATTTAGGATTACGCGAGTTACAATTAGGACTCTTTATAATTGTTCATCTAGTTAAGATTTACTGAATAAACACTTGATGTGGAATTCTGTACACGTTCATGCATGACTTTCCTTGTTCAAGGTCCAATTATTATTTATTAGTTCTATTTTATGAGCCCAGGTGTTCCAAGCACACAAACCATTTTGGCCTTCGAGTCCAGGGACTATTTTTAAAAAAAAAAAATTTAAATCTATTTGAGCTAAAAAGGTGTTCAAAGGACCAAAGCTTCCTGGACATTAAAAAAAGAAAAAAAGAAAAAAAAAAAAAAGCTAAAATACAAAATTGACCCTTTAAGTTTTTCTAGAATTCCTTTAAATTCATTTAGGTCCTCTGATTTTGCTTTCGTTAATTTCAGTCTTTTGAGTTTTAGATTTATTCAATTAAAGCATTTTCGTCAATTTTTGTTAAAAAAATCTGCAAATATTTTTTAATCATTAATTGAATATTTTTTAATTTAAAAATTTTGAAAAAAATGTAAAAAATTGAAAAATTAACCACAACGTATATCAAAGATTGATAGACAAGTCTTAATTGAATAAACTTGAAAGTTGATAACTGAAACAAATAAAAATAAAGTTCAGTTAACGAAAGTAAAGTTAAAGAACTGAAATGAATTTTGGCGAAACATAAAAGGTAAGATTTGCAATTTAATCAAAAAAAAAAAAAAAAACCCACATATCCTTCCATAATCCTATTCAAACATCGGTATCATCATCAAGAAGTGGATTTTTTTTAGAGTTGTGGATGAAAATTAAGTTATTAAATAATAGTGCACGGATAAAATGATAAAGCAATTTTTTTTTAAGCTCACAGAATCCAAAATAGAGTAAATGGATATTTTAGGATATCTTTTTGTTAATAAAAGTTTCTCATAGGAGCTATATAGCTTTGGGACTTGGGAGGCATCCATTTTAAAAAGATATCAACTGACTCCGGTTCAAAGATGGCAAAACAATTGAAAAATGAAAAAACTGAAAGTCAATGGTTGAAAAATTTTTAGTATAGTTGTTTAAATATTATAAAAATATGTGTGATTTAAAAAGTATATTAAAAATATATATTGTAGTGTTTAAATACTAAAAATTGTTGTTTAAGCAATAGTACCAAAATAAGCCCTCTAATCCAAATACAAGTTTTTCCCCAACAGTGGAGCTACTCATTCTCACACATCAAACCTATAGTTTACTATCACATATGGTACACACTACACACCAAAAAAAAAAAAAAAACCATATAAAAAACAAACTAATAACAACTTGTTCATTTTATGTCAGTGCAGGGTGAATGCATTGATATTTTTTAGGTTAATTTCAATGTAGAGTTTCATTAAATCTTGGACATTGCAATGGGTGTGAACGCATTGATATTTTTTTAGGTAATTTCAAAATAGAGTTTCTTAAAATCTTGGACATACATTAATAAAAGAAAGTTTATATTTGAAGGGTCTTGTTAATAGGTGTCCATAGGCCAATTGTTAATAAACTATATTAGTTTTTAACATCACTTTTATGAGAAATATAAAAAGCTGTCAAGAAAATTAATTGTTTTATCATTTTTCCATAAAATGTTTTAAAAAGTTCTTAAACCAATGTCCTTAGGACATTTGTTAACTTTGACATGCTTTTATTCAATCTTTGAATTTTACTATTATTTTTTGTTTAAGTTCTTTTAGTTTAAAATGTTTTTAATTTAGTCCATTTATCTAATTTTGACACCCCTCCTTTATAGTTTTAGTATTTTTCCCTTTTTAAAAAATCAAAATGATATCGTTGTGGTGGAGCTAATAATATTTGATTAGACAAATTAACTATAACTTATAATAATATTTGAATGGAAAATAGATCAAAGAAAAATAGTATAACTTATAATTCAGGCTTTAAATGATAAAACAGTAATAATAAATATTTGTTTATTTATTCACTAATAATATGATACAAATTTAAACTACCCATTTATCAATGAATCATCACGATTTTAAGAATATTTTTCTATAATATATATATATATATTATTATTATTAAGAATATTGCAGAGATACAAAAAAAAAAAAAAAAAAGGTAAATTGCAAATTACACCCCTAAAGTAAGTTTTCCTAAAATTACAAAATTTCTGGATATAAAATCCAAATACTTCCAAACTTTAAGGGGTAAAATCTAAATTCTGAAATATCAGAATTTAAAATCTAAACACCCAAAATTTTAGGGGGTAAAATCCAAATTCTGAAACTTTAAGTGTAAAATCTAAACACTCCCAAACTCTAGGTGTGTAATTTGCAATTTACCAAAAAAAAAAAAAAAAACATAGATTCTAACTCTAGAAAATCTAGATGGTGTGTGAACTAAGAACCTATGATATACGAACATGGAAACAGGTATAGGTACAATACGGTGACAAGAACAATTTCTAAAAAATTATAACATAGTATGACAAACAAAACATGATTGCAATATAGATAAGATACAGATACAACATCCTAAATAAAGCGTTTGTACATCCTAGATATGAACCGTGAACTATGAATAAAAAAAGTGAGTTCCATACTTCTGGAGTTTTAGTTCCATGGCAGAGATACAAGAAAATCACTACCAAAAAAAGGTCCTATAGCAGCGTTTTAAAAACGCAGCTATAGGTCAATTCGGCCTATAGCTTTTTTTTTTTTTTTTTTTTTTTTTTTTTTTTTTTTTTTTTTTTTTCTGGCCAGATGGCAAATGCCTGTCTACAAGGCTATATTGATAATCCTAAGGCTATATAATCATCAAGTAAGATGCCACAAAATGAGGAATAAAGGCAGGTGCACACATTGATAATCCTAAGGCTATATAAATAAATAATCCATATATTTCTCCTATGATTTTCAAGTAACAATAGTATGTGTGAAATAAACTCACTTTTTTGTTTTTAAGTGGTGGAAACACTTACAAAAAGGAAAACTAGACATCATCATACTATATAATTTTAAAATAGACAAAATTAATGTATAGTTATTTCTAAAACCCTTGTATTCACAAATTATTGTGATGTATTTAGAATAGGAATATCAGCAAAATATGAAAACATCAGCAAGCCACTGCCAATCTCAGCTCCAATTAAAAACATTCCAACAACAACAACAAAAAGCAAAAAGCATGTAAAGAAGAACAGTTGAAGAAGAAGCCAAAATCCGAAAGTGAGCTCACCAACCACAACCCCCAAACAACATTAAAATGTAAATAACTACTTAGTACTTACTATAGCACTAAGCAAACAATGGGGTTCCCCCCTCTATGACTAACACCAAGGAACTCATGAAAGTAAAATACAATTTAGTAGTTCATTAATTGCACCGAATACAATAATATATTTGTAAAGCTCTTATGTAATATGTTGCAATAAATTTTTTTCTTCAATGAAATTTTTTTCTTATGTAATATGGCCCTCATCCTATGCCATTATTTCTTTATGCTTGCATGTTAGAAGCTACAGATGTACCAGGATAATATGTCCCATGTTTACTGTCTTTCCATTTCTTTTCCATATCTATCATACAATTGGTGTGCAGAAAATCTCAATGGTCACAAGATATAAGCTACTCAAAGCTACATATATAACCTATTAGCAAGAGTGGTATTACTTACAAACAACTTCAACTAGTTTTATAACTTTAACTGATAGATGTATTTGCTATCAAATTTGCATTTGTTTATGCTACTCATTTACACAAAAATTATGTATGGATTCGTATATAGAATAGAACTTGAAGAGAGAACTTGAAGCAAGTGATTGAAAAAAAAAATTATCAGGTATCTAATTTCACTTAGGCTGACTGTATCCAAATTTAGGTCAAAAATTTGAAGAGAGAACTTGAAGGAAGTGATTTAAAAAAAAAATAAAAAAATAAAAAAAGTTTAAAGGAGCAACCACCATGATAAAGAATGCACAATTTTTCTTGGTGTCAAAGCATACCTATAAATAAGCTTTTTCTCGTGAAGTCTAACAAAAGCCTCTGTCACAGCTCTTGTGCTTTTCTCATCCATTGTGAAGCACTAATACAAGAAAAATAAGCAAAAATCACTCAGAGAGTGGGGGAAGAAGAAAAAATAAGAGATTCATGATTGAATCTGATATGAAAAAAAAAAAAACAAATTAAGAATGGTATGCTTTATCCACAACTAGTAGAGCAGAGGACTCAATGTCCTTGTGTCACCCGGCACCCAAGCCACGTAATTGTTGTAAAGTGGTGCCACCATACTTGTTTTTCCAATCCCAAACCTTTCAGCACAATATAATGGAAACATCAGAATATGTGTGTGTGTGTGTTTGAATGGACAAAGCAACATGAGGACATCAAAATTATGAATAGAGTATATTTTTTCCCTTGGCAAGGACACTGATATTAGCTAGTGTTTGGACATCAAAGCTACATGTCATTGAGCAATAAAGGACAGCAAAAAGCTACGTGCTCATAGTCAAAAGTAAACCAAAATTTTAAAAAGTATACGTAGACGACTAAATTTCTAGTTTGAAATAAATCAAACAAGTAAAAATAGTTTCACAAATGTGAATTTGTATTGATAATTGTGTGGTACAATTCTCTGTGATTACAAAAGAGTGATCCTCTGATTCGATCTCCTTGCAAGACTTATTGATTTGGATTTGTGGTAATGTGATTGTGACTTGAACACAAAATATCCTTCAATTTGGCTGAAGAATGGATCGAAGATTGCTGAAACAGAATTATAATGAATCTCTGGCTATGAGCTTGTTAGAAATCCTTTGTTCTTCACGTTCTTCGTGTGTTCTTCGTCTTTGAAGGTTTATGGTGGAAGTTCTTCGGGGCTTTAGGAGTTTGAATCCGTAGAGCTTCGTTGATTTGTGATTTGTTGATGTTTTCGGACACTTTAGGCTTGATTCCCGCAAACTTTTGGATCTAGACGGATGATTTGGATGATTTCTCTTCGAATGTTCTTCGTATTCGAAGGTTGAAGTTCTTGAAGTTCTTGGAGGCTTTAGAGCTTGGTTCCGGTAGAGCTTGGTTCCGGCAAAGTTTCTGGACTTCTGAATCTT
The DNA here is from genome assembly GCA_032727855.1 of Quercus ilex subsp. ballota. NCBI lineage: Eukaryota > Viridiplantae > Streptophyta > Magnoliopsida > Fagales > Fagaceae > Quercus > Quercus ilex. The sequence continues at coordinate 5,915,009 of CM064911.1, forward strand.
CTCTGATGCTGCTTGTGCTTCAGATGGCTTGATGTCCTCCTAAATGTCTTAGGAAGGCTTCTATTTATAGGAGTTTTGGGGTGGATGAGCGACACGTGGCGGAGTCTGATTGGTGACACATGTCACAGTCTGATTGGTCCGCTTATGTCATCGCTTACACATGCGAGGTTGCTTAAGTCATCGCTTACACGTGCGAGGCTGCTTGTGTCATCGCTTGCACGAGCCGATGCATGATTGGTTCTTGCATGACACTTGGCAAATTTCTGTTAGCTTCTGAATGGCAACAGTAAAACCTAGCAGCAGTATGTGGCGCTTTGTAATTGGCTGTATTTTATGGTCTTAGTAGTGTGACGTGTCAGCTTGTAATAAGTCGGGAATTTTCCCTCTCTACAATATAATTTACTAACAACTTGTTTAAGAGGAAAAAGGAAGAAGAACCTGCGTTGCAATCCCAGCATGGTCCATACCAGGAACCCACAAGGTATTGTATCCTAACATTCTCCGCCAGCGAACAATCGTATCCTGCATGCAATATATACCAATTCATATTAAAAAACCCCAAGATGGAAGATGTATAGCATAAACATAAGATTTTAGGCGACCACAGGACCTTTATGGCAATAGTAAGGGCATGGCCTACATGGAGGGCACCGGTCACATTTGGAGGTGGCAAGACCTGCAAAATAAAGAAACCAATTTAAGAACAGAAATTATAAGTGCACAACTAGATAATGTAATTAAAATATACGTATGTGTATCTTACTCCTTTCAGTTAAACTTGTTTCTATCTGAACTTGCATTTAACTTAATCAATTCACCTTTACATGTTGCACAACATGATTCATACATTTCTTTTACGTTTGTACAGTATTACTTATGAGAATTCTCGAGATTATAATGCATTCATCAAACAGCTAAATTCTCAAGATTAGAGTTTTTACCTTGCAAACATCAACCATTCATGCATAATCAATGCATAGGAGTTAAACAGGCAGTTAAGACCAGAATCACAAATAGCCAGAATGTATGGCAAACTTAGCTAGACATAAGTCTAGGAGGTACCGACACTTCATTTGCAGTGTCGTACCCGTGTTCTATTGGTGTCGCACCCATGTCCTGTCAATGTTGTACTAGCCATGTTTTTTTTAAAAGTAAAAAAAAAATTGCTCATGTGGCTGTGTAGTACGGCTGTGTAGTACTTGTGTCCGAGCTTCCCAGGTCAAAGACTTCTCAAAATTAATCAACCTAGTTCCTAAAAGACAACTTTGTACCTAAATGGCTACACACCATTATCTCTTTTAACTCTCTTCTCTCTCGTCCCTTTCTCTCACCAAACCTAGCCACCTGCAAAACCCATAAGTCTTCACCGGCATCAGCAACTCCATTGAACAACCATCACTACTAAAGGTTAGTTTAGCATCAACTCTCACTCTCTCCCCCCCCCCCCCCCCCCCTATTTTCTACCAACTAAAAACAGTAACATCAGCTATAACCCATAGCTGCCACCACCTCTAACCCAGTGCAGCAACAAAAGGAAATGAAAAAAAAAAAAAAAAAAATTTGTGCAGCAACCAACCACGACTGCCACCACTTCCGACCCAGTGAAGTAACAACCCACGGTTGCCACCACCTCCGACTTTGTGCAACAACAACCCATGGTTGCCACACGTCCACCGCAAATCCAAAAGGTCACCCACCAAAATTTAAATCCAAACCACTTGCACTTTTGAAGACATCCATTCAACCAAACCCCAAAACCCAAATCAAAATAGCAAACCCATAGCATAGTTGTATCAGTATGTATCTGACACCAACAAACATTCAAACATAACATAGTTGTATCAGTATGTATCTGACACCACCACCCTGTAATAAAAAAACACCATAATACGAAATACGTACGTGCCCATTCCTCATCCATTGCATGGCTTACGTGTGGTGCATCATGCATGATCATTATCCTCATCTTTAAACCCCCATACCCATATATCTTCTACGTGTCATCTTCCTCCATTGACACCTACTCTAAATGATGGACACGTGGCATGATGTAATTATTAATATCTCACCCTTTTAAAGGGTACCTCTTAGTCCAAGCAGATTGGTACGAATTATCTGAAAAAAAATATAAAAAAAAAATAAAGGGAAGCAAATGAACAAAGGAATTCAGTTTGTTTCCATTGAGTATTTGCTATATTTGCTATTGGCTGTCATGGAGGAACCCATTCTTTCTAGGCTTGATCGTCTGGATAACATAGTAAGTCTCTCTAACTACATAATTAAATTCAATTTTTTTTTAGGTAAATTCGGATTCAATTTTTAGTTTAGCTTGGTACTAAATTCGTTGAGATGATTACGTGACTAAAAGTGAACACGTGTTACTCTCTTAACAAGTTCAATTTAACTATATAAACATTGGATCCAAGCTATGTAAATTGAGATTATAAGCAATATTACACTAGCTATGTAAATTGAGATTAAAAATAATATTACACTATTTAATATATTTATAATTGAGATGTATTTATAATTCAGACGAAGAATTAAACACTAGGTCATGCATAGAGCTATAGAAAGAAATATAATCTTAAAAATAAATATAATATTCAATATATCACATCATTTAATGTACACTATACAGTACTAAAAAGAGAGAAACAAAAACTTAGCTGAAAATGGTTAACTAATAAATCTTTTTTTCTCCATTTTAACTTAGAGGATTCTATTCTTTGAGAATGTATATGCGGTATATATTGAATTCACTTCTATGATAGAAAGCTTGATCAATCTACTAAGCTTTATTGATTTTGGGAATTGGAGATACTTTGCTTGTGTTTAGAAAAGCTTGGTGATAGGCTTCATTAATTAGAAATGTTTTCTTCTTTTTGACAAAGAGTCACAAAGTCTTAATCACCATTATGTTTTCTGAAAACTTGATATATATCATTGTGTAGGAAATCATCTTCTCTTTTGGAAAAGCTTGATAAAGACATTATACCTAGAGATAAACCAAGATCAAATCTAGGCAGTACTTATGGTGGTGAGAATGACATTATCTTAAAAATTTGTCAAATGTTGCCCCAAATAACTTCGAGGCTTATATAGCTTGGTCCAAGTAAACTAAGAAACTTTTATCTCATATTCAAAAATTATGAAAATTATGCTTCAATAAATAAATGATGAGAATCACTGTCCTAAATAATTACTGACTTGGTTCAAAAGCCACGCCTTGTTCCTTAATTAGGGTCAACTGATAAAGAAATTATTTGGTCATTACATCATTAATCAAGTTGTAATCACCTCTATTATTTCTCTAATAATCAGTTTTTATTTTACCTAATTTTGATTACATCATACATAGGGTACTTTTTTTCATGTTACTTTTTTTTTTTTTTTTTTGAGAAGCTATTTTCATGTTACTTGTATTATGCAACATAATGCCTCAAATATCAATAAGATACTAAAAAATATAAGTATTTTCAAGCTTCAATCCAATAAAAAAAAATTTCTCAAAATTAACCTACTCTCATATAAGAAGAGATGGTAACAAAGTAGTTCATAGTTTGGCTAGATTAGCAGTTAATTACCCAGACTGTGGTGTGTGAAAGGAGGATGATCCTCCACAAGTTCGATCTGTTATTCTGGCTAATTTGGATGTTTTGTCTTAATAAAGTTTAATATCTTTTCTTCTTTAAAAAAAAAAAAAAAAAAAAACAACAACAACAACAACAACAGCAACAACAACAACAAATAAAACACCCGTTTCCATCAACAAAAAAACAAAACAACAACAACAAAACAATTTTGCCTTGAATAAAAATACCCTTTTAGATATGAAAACAAATAGTAGAAAATAAATGAATGGACCAAATTATTCCATTGTTAAAATTGAATTAGACTTTATTTTTTTAATTGAAGGAAAAAAGATTGAAAGTTTATTTATTTATTTATTTTATGTACAACTTTTGATAAGCACTTGTCAATTACATGGCATCAGTTGAGGCATTTGGAGGAAATTAGAGGGTGTAACAGGTCCCCAAAGAGCTCTTGTGCATCCACAACATCAAGTGGGACCGTCATAAGTGATGGACACATGTCATCCCTTGATTTTTCCCCAAGGAGCCTAGAGAAGCGCTGCCGTCCGATCAACCATGTGAAGATTGAGGCTGAAGTGAAAGGAACACTCATAGAGAGGCTTGATCATGCAGAAGAACGTGTACTAAAGGTAAAAACCTAGGATATAAAAATTACATGAACCAATTCTGATCGTTTGATTAATGATATAGGGAGGATAGGGTGTATGTTAATCTGATGTGCCCAATGTATTGTATCAGTTGTGTTTGCAATTGGAGGAGAAATTAGAGGCAGAGAGAAAAATAAAGGAGAAAAATGAGAAGAAAACCCACAAGAAGAAGGGACTAAAGCAATTTGTCCAACAATGTGTGAAGGGACAAGAATATCATAAAGCCAGAACTCACTAAATAAGTAAATTGATGGATTTTTTTTTTTTTTCCTTGAATTTCTCCCACTTTGGTTGAGAGTTTTGTATATATGGATGAAAATCTTGTGTCATGTGTTTTAGGTGAAACAATAAGTGAAAAAAATAAAATAATGAAATACACCTGATAAAATTTTCCACATGTTAAAAATAAACATAAAGGTGAAGTTCCTTAGTTTATCATTTATTATTTTTAACAAGCTGTAAAAATGTTGGAAAAAGTTGTGTTCATCATTGCTTCAATTATGTAAAATGTGGTGGTAAGTTGTAAACAAATTCTATTATATCTAAATTTTTACAGTCATATCTAAATTCATTAGGAAACTATTCTCTCATATTCATTCAGAAGTTATGAAATGTATTAAGAAACAATGTCATAACATTGTCTCTCTTAGGTAATTTAGATATGACTGTAAAAATATTGTCTCTCTTAGGTAATTTGATGTGATAAGTTATAAAAAATATTATTATTTTATGTAAAACTACTGTTATGTTTAGACGTAGTGTTATGTTTATGGGCAAGACTTAGGTACAGTACTTAGATGTTGTTCCTTAGGTTCCCCTTTTAAAATTCTGTCACGTGGATTTTTCTTCATAGGATGGAAGTGTATTTTTTAGTCAAATAGTCACATGGCTGAATCTTAAGAATGAAACCTAAGGAATAGCACTTAAAGTACGGTACCTAAGTTTTGTCCTATGTTTATATTCATGTGTTTTCTTCCTCTTTCTTTTTATATAAAATAAGGTAATAACTTGTGAAAAAACTAATGCTGGCTTTTAAGTAGCTCAGTATTGGTAAATAAATGTAACATATGCATATGATTCACGTATATCTATGGTATTCAAATCATTGTTATTGATTCCGTTCCGTTTCGGCCGGAACAGCTGGAATTTTTCGTACCGGTATGTAAACCGGTACTGGAATACCCCACGTTCCACCTCAGGTCAAATTCCGGGCAGTTCCGGGCCATTCCGGTCATTTCGGTAAATTCCGGCCAATTCCGGCCGAGATGCAAATTCCGGCCGGTACCGGATTTGGCCTATTATTAAAAAAAAAAAAAAAAAAAAAAAAGAAGTAAAAGTCCAATGAGTGATGGTAGTTCTTGGGAGTTCTTTTGATGATGAATTTGATCATTCTATCATGAATGATGATGAGAATGAGGAGTAAATCTTGTATTTTTTGATATTTAGTTATTGTCTTGTAAATTTTGTTATTGTCTTGTAAATTTTCTTATTGTGTGATGTTAAATTGATGTTATATTGATGTTTAAGACTTAAGATTTAAGACTAAATAATTTGTATTATTTGATATTTAGTTATTTATTTATTAGAATTGACAATTTTATGTTCAACAAGAATATATATAAATTATTTTTTAAGAACCCCAAAATACCCTGAAACGGTACGCCGAAATCGGCCAGTACCAAAATATTCTATTCCACTAGACAAACCGAAACGGGGTCCGAAACGGTATTAATAACAATGATTCAAATAAACTTGCATTTCCTGAATTGTTGTCAATTGTTTGAAACTATACGTGTTTATGTCGGACTAAAAGTAAAATATGCATTTATTGTGGAAGAGTTAAAAGGTTTGTAAATTACAGCTTATTGAAAGATAAAACTGATGAAAAGCAGTTGACTATCGGCGTCAAACACATAAAAGAGAAGGTATTAAAGAATAAAAGAAACGTATGCTTATCAAACATGTTTATTGTTTAGTAATAAAAACAAAAGCTCCTAAAAATAATCATTGTTTTGTTTATATATATATATATCTATATGAGAAGGTATTAAAGAATAAAAGAAACGTATGCTTATCAAACATGTTTATTGTTTAGTAATAAAAACAAAAGCTCCTAAAAATAATCATTGTTTTGTTTATATATATATATATATATCAAAATAATCATTTTTTTTAGCTAAAATAATCATTGTTAGTTCATATAAAACACTAAAATTACTATAAATTTAAAAAAAAAATTACAAAGTGATCAGTCCCATTTTAAGTTTTAAACAAAGACAATAAATGAGTATTTGAATTAATTTTTCTTATTTGAGACACATCATAGTAAAAACTATATAGTAAAAGAGTAATGCTATACTCACACATTATTTTACACCATTTTTACTAATTATTGATGTAGCAAATTCTTATTGGTTCTCATCTGAGTCCATCACTAAAATCATTTTTTTACTTATTAATAATTATTCACCACATCAAAAATTTGTAATATTGTTTGTGACTTTAGCATTTTTCCATAGTAAAATTTGTAGTACTTCTAATATCACTAAAAAAAAAAAAAGTGTTTTGAACATAGTCCAAGGACCAAATCACACTTAAGTGGATTTAAAGTTCATGATACAAAGATTATTATATTTATGTGAGAAAAAAATATATGGCGAATGTACCCTATTTTTGTTACAAATTTTTTAAAATATAGACGTAATGTATCTATTTTTTTTTTTTTTTGGTAAAAGGGAATATCATAAAACTAGCAAAAAAGCAAAGAGTCAAGGCAACGCCTCTCAGTATACAAGCCTTGGCAGTCAGCCAATATAAAGGGAACCAGGTCCACAGGCGGACTGGTATATAAAACAAAATCTAGCCTTTGTAGGCGACCAACATTTGCTAAACAATCTGCACTTGAATTAGCTTCTCGATAGATGTGTCTAAAAACAAGCCGTGGAATTTGAGAAGCCAACTGTTTGCAGTCCTCCAAAAGTGAAGAAATAACAGAGTTATTCAAACCTGGATTGTTCAAGGCATCCACAAGCGCTTTTGCATCAGATTCTACGATGACATTTGACAGCTTCAGCTGGTTGCAAAGAACAAGCCCATCCCTGAGAGCCCAAGCTTCAGCAACAAAACTATTGGCTTTGCCCACTTTCCTGGTGTACCCCACCACCCAATTTCCTTGCTCATCTCTGATCAGTCCGCCCCCTCTAGCACTTCCCAATAAGTCATCAAAGGACCTATCGGTGTTTAGTTTTAGCCAACCTGAGGCTGGTTTTTCCCACCTAACCTGTTTTATGATCATACGACGGTTACCTTTTGGGCGGTTTATACAAAGGAAATATTCAGTAGCCTGTGACATGATGAGCTTAGAGAGGTGCGGGTTGGTACTCTTATGATTAAAAACTGCTTGATTGCGTTGCTTCCATATTAGCCAAAGCGCAAAAGGGAAAACAATATTCCAAGGAACTCCATCAACGTTGCAGGAATCCTTGGCCTTAGCATTTGATGCGAGCCAATCTCTGATGCTTTGGGAATAAAAAGAATGATTCCCTCCTTGCTGCCCTAGCTGCTGCCATAAAGGCTTTACAAACCTACAATCTCGAAGAGCATGGCTAATTGTTTCAGGTTCGGTGTGACATAGGGGGCAGTCGATAGGGATGTGGAGTCCTCTCTCCACCAAGCAACCCCTCACCCCAATACTATTATGCATGCACTTCCAAATAAATATTTGGATTTTAGGGAGTGTACTTGTTTTCCATATCTATGAGCCCGGGAAGGAATTAGCTTCAGATGGCTTGGTAGCAAGTCTATAGGCATCCTTTGAGCTGAAACCACCTTTGGAGGACCCTCTCCAAGCAAGCTTATCAACACTTCTAGCTGCAATTGGGAATGGGACAGCTTGAATACTCTCTTTGATCTCAGGGGGTAAATCAAAAGGAATGGCTGACCATAACCAGCCATGGGGGGAGATGACATCCTTGACCTTGAGATTGGAGGATTCTAGGGGAATAGGGCCGTGAAGAATGGACCTTAGGGGACCCAAGTCCGACCAACTATCCCTCCAAAAATCGAGTTGACTTTCATGCCCAGGGATCCATTTCATGCCCTCTTTAAACACCACTTCTCCTTTCTTTAAACTCCTCCAAATTGGAGAGCTTGGCAACTTGGTTTCATCTCTGGAATTTAAATGTTGTCTAGTCCCATATTTCAACTTAAGCACCTTGGCCCAAAGAGCATCACCCCCCGAGTGGAATCTCCAATTAAGCTTAGCTAGAAGGGCCGTATTCCTGCCTTTTGCTGATTGGAGCCCCAAACCTCCCAAATCCTTAGGGGCGGTGACTTTCTCCCAACCAACCCAATGCATTTTCCTAGAGTTATCAGTAGACCCCCAAAGGAAATTCCTGTTGACCCTATCTATGCCCTTAAGGATCTTCTCGGGGAGCTGAGCATTCTGCATAACATAGGTGGGTATGGTGGATGAAGAAGCTTGAATGAGGACCATCCTTCCCGCCATGGAGAGTAAACTAGCTTTCCAACCAGCCAACTTCTTCTTAACTTTATCCAAAACCAAACCAAAGTCCTGCCCCCTACCTGAATGTTTAAGGGGAAAACCAAGATAATTACCCAAGTTCGGTGTTGTTCGAAACCCAAGGATATCAGCTAGACTCTCCCTTAGATCCGAGTCGACATTGGGTGAGAAGTGCACCCGGGACTTTGCTTCACTCACGGACTGGCCAGATTTCTTACAAAAAACTTCAAGGACCTCCTTAATGGCCTGACAATTAACCCGATCAGCCTTTGCAAAGAGGACAAGATCATCTGCAAAGAAAATATAAGAGAAGGCAGGGCCGCTTCTAGAAGCTTTAACCGGAGACCACAATTGGCTGCACACTTTTCCTCAATAAGGTAGCCCAAATACTCCATGCAAAGGATAAAAAGGTATGGGGAGAGGGGGTCTCCCTGCCTAATACCTCTAGAAGGGCAAAAAGACTCCAAGCAACCCCCATTAAAGAGGAGTGAAGTGGACACAGACGACACACAACTCATGATGAGATCGATAATGTTATCCGGAAAATTGAATTGGAAAAGCATTTCCCTAATAAAAGCCCATTCAAGCTTATCATATGCCTTTTCAAGGTCAATTTTTATGGCCATATAGCCTTTTCCCTTTTTTTTCCTACCCATAGAGTGGATGAGCTCTTGAGCTATAATGATGTTATCCGTGCCCTTTCTACCCGGGATAAAAGCAGCTTGGTAGGGAGAGATAATGCTATCCAAATGAGGTCTGATCCGGGCAACAATCACCTTGGTAATGATCTTGTAGATCGTGTTGCATAGACTAATAGGCCTATAATTTCCTATAGTTTCCGGGCCCTGCATCTTTGGGATGAGAACAATAAGGGTTTTATTAATATAATCTGGAACTCTTGAAGTAACAAAAACCCTCTCAACTTCCCTAGTCACAGAGCCACCCGTTATGAGCCAAAATCTTTGAAAAAACCCCGCGTGCAGCCCATCAGGCCCCGGAGCTTTGAAAGGTTTTATGGACCAAAGGGCATCTTTAATTTCCTCACTAGATACCATGGCACTGAGGGAGCATTTAACCTCCTCAGAAATTCGGCCATGCCACTAACTAGAGAGTTGGGGAGTGCGAATGGCCGTCTCATGTGATGTGGAATATAGAGAAATGAAACCCCTGCGGAAAAACTTAGTAACTTCCCTACCATTGGTTATCCACTCACCCGTTTCATCCTTGACCGAGGCTATATGATTCCGTTTTCTTCTGGCTAAGGTAGACATGTGGTAAAAGGAAGTATTACGGTCCCCTTATATCATCCAATTGACCCTAAATTTCAGCAGCCAGAGGTCCCTCTCTTGATCCAGGACAAGTTCAAGATCCTGGAGAAGTTGGTTTTCAAGGGTGAGCAGGGAAGCATTGGGATAATTGGACAGAGCCTTTTGGGTGCCATACAACCTTGCTAAAAGCCATTTCTTCTTGTAGTGAATGTTACCAAAGTGATTCTTATTCCATAAAGTGGCCTCTTTGGAAAAACAGTCTATTGATTTCGCCAAGCCCTTGTTGTTATGCCAAGCTTTAGAGACAACATTAGGAAAAGATATATCAGAGAGCCAAAACTCCTGAAATCTGAAAGGCCTATTGAGAGAAGGAGCTCTGCCTGGACTAGATTCAAAAAGTACTGGGCAGTGGTCCGAGTGACATCTCGATAAGTGCGTCATCCTTGCTTCCGGGTATAAGACACACCACTCAGGGTTCATAAAAAATCTATCAATCCTCTCCAGTATTAAATTATTAATATCCCTCTTATTGGTCCAAATGTACCTGGGACCAGAGAAGCCTAAATCTACCATACTACATCTGTCCAAATAGTCTTTGAAAAGGAGAGACCGGTTTATGCTCACCCCTCTGCCTCCAAATTTTTCCTCATCAATAAGAGGCTCATTGAAATCTCCAGCCATCACCCAGGGTAAACTATGCAGCTCATCTACTTTGGCAAGGTTTTCCCATAAAATAATTCTTTCTTCACTCCTAGGACTAGCATAGACAGTAGAAAAGATCCAAGAAAAGTTTGAGGAGCGTACCTTAACTTCAACATGAATTTCCTGTTCCGTTTTTGCCAGATTCTGTATCTCCACTTTGTCAGAATTCCACAACAACCACAACCCACCAGAAAACCCAATCGTATTAGTGTGGATGGCCCTATCAAAAGGAAGACGATCTGTGATCTCTCTAGCCCTGTCACCTCCCAATTTGGTTTCCATAACCACAAAAATAGCCGGATCATGGTTTTGAGCTAGCTCACGAACATGATTCTGAAAATTAGGCTTCAGAACGCCTCTACTATTCCAAATAATAATATTCATGAGACACTGACAGTAGGGGGATGGACAAACATCAAGCAGAGGTAAAAACTCCGCCACCTTCCTCCGAATCCATCCGGTCTTCCTCAGCATCACTGTTGGTAGCCGCTCCTCCTTCGTTACCATCTGGTTTGAAAGGGACTGCCACCAAAACTTTACCATTTGCCTCCACTCCGGAGCTGTCAAAGGCCTCAACCCCATTGTCCTTGCTTTCTCCATTAACGTCGCAAATGCTCTCCAAGCTTTCCTGAGGTTCGCACATATTGCCTTGAAGAAGAACCCCGGTATCGCTACCACTTTCTCTCCTTTCCTTATACTCCATCTCGCCATTCTTACAAGACTTGAACTCAAAAGTGTCTTTGGAAGATAGATCGGGAGCAAGGTAGGTGTGAGAAGAAGGATTTGGTGCAGACAGGGGAGAGCTGAAGAAGAACTCTTCTGTCTGAGGGGCGGCACTACTCTTTCTAGAGGGGCCTGAAGAGTTACCACGTGCTAGGGCTCTCTTACCTTTCACTGAAGCAACTATGGGTCTCACTGACGGGCTGGGCTTTTGTGTTGGTGTTGAAAACTTTGTACTTTGTCTAGGTGGCAAGTAGGGCCCGTTAGTGCCACTCATGAAATGGGATGGTGCCACAGATCCGTGGTTAAAAGATTGAGAGCTAGCGAGGCTGGGCCCTTTTCGAGCTTGGCCTTTAAAGTTGGCCCATTTGTTGTTATCCAACACTACCCGATGCTTAGCACTCTCCCCATGCTAATGATGTGTATCTCCCCAGGGAGATTTACTTGACCCCACCACATTTGGCTCTTTATTCGTACCTCTGGATCTGTACCTTTTCCTGGCCACTACCATCCAAAGGCCGTACTGACCCTCATTCTCCACTTCTCCACTAGCACAAGGCGTGTTGCTGTCAGAGGAGGGCCGTTGGTCCTCATGCCTAGCGCATGAAGTGTCAGCTGCACCATCCCGGTCATCCATCGCCGAAGGAACTGGAGCATTGTCACGTCAGATCATATACGGGCAAGCCTCCACCATGTGGCCTACTCTACCACAGGTGAAACAAAGTTTGTGAATACCCTCATAAGTCACCAGTTGCTCAAAACGTCCAATAAGGATCGTGTTAGTCAGGGGCTTGTTAACATCAATCTGGATACAGAGCCTGGCGTATTTCCCACGGGCTTCCATGGCTGTATGCGCATCGATCCTTAAAACTTTGCCCAAGGACTCACCTAACTGTTTAAGAACTTCAGTCTCATATAACTCAATAGGTGGCTCATGGAAACGAACCCAAACTACAATGGAGGACACGTTTGCCGTTGATGGCTTGAAAAACGGTTCCCACGGCCTTAGTGAAAGGAAGAAATCACCGATGAACCATGGCCCCTTATCCAGCACGGACTCCAGGTCCTCCTTAGCATAAAATCGGACCAGGAAAAAGCCATGGGTGAGGTCTACACAGTCCATACGCCCCGACGGTCTCCAGAGTTGCGAGAGTTTACTTTGCATGTAGCTGAAACCCACTGACCTTCCCACCAGTTTCACAATGATGGTTTTTGACCAAGGTTTCCTGATGCGAGCTTTTGTTTCTTTAGTAAGCTTGACTGCCACCATCCCTGCCCGTAGCACCCTAGGTACTTCGGCCACATCGTCATCAGAGTCTTCGTCCTCGTTCATCTGGTCAACAAGGTCGAAAGCTTTGGCAAACGCCCCTGGTATAGCGCCTATGAGCGTGTCTTTGAAAGATGTTTTGTTGACATTTGTGGGGTCTGGACAAGCAAAAGGTGAAGAGATCTCGCTTGACCGATCACTGGGCCCGTCCTTGAACCCGTCGTGGTGCCAATCCTTAACCTTCTTGTTGCTACGGGCTAGCTCGGCCTCTTCTTCCCTAGAGAGAGCTCTTGGTTTCATCATATTCTTCCCTAGCAAAAATATAGCTTCAATTAGTTTTGACTATTAAGTGACATTGACGTGACGGTATAGATAGACGTAATGTATCTATACTAATTATGTAACGTTCTTTCTCCTTTTTCGTATTTTTAAGCCGAAATTTTGAAACGAACTTTTTTGAAATATACCGAACTATTCCCGTAGGTATATTTACCGAATTAAACGCATACCGTATAGTACTAACTATGTTATGTAGATATGTTTGACTATATTTTACATATGGGGTTGAGTTTTTATGTTTTACATATAATCTAAGATAAATTGCAAATTACACCCCTAAAGTTTGGATTTTACACATTGAAAATTTAGAATTTGGATTTTAACCCCTGAAGTTTGGGGGTGTTTGAATTTTACATTCCAAAGTTTCAGAATTTTGATTTTACCTCCTAAATTTTAGGGGTGTTTGGATTTTACTCCCTAAAGTTTGGAGTTGTTTAAATTTTACACCCTAAAATTTTAGATTAATTTGGAGGTGTAAAAGCCAAACACCCCTAAACTTTCGGAGGTAAAATCTAAATTCTGAAATGTTAGGGTGTAAAATCCAACCCCCCAAATTTCAGAAGGTAAAATTCAAATTTTGAAACTTGAAGGTGTAAAATCCAAACACTCTCAAACTTTGAGAGTGTAATTTGCAATTTACACTATAATCTATTTTCTTCCCCATTTTTCTTATTGAATATGAATTTGACTCATCTTAGTCAAATTTATACAAACCAAATAAAATAAGGTGTGTTAATATTTTTTTTAAACCCGATTTATTTATTTATTTATTTTAATTTTGGAAAAGCATAAAGCAATAATTGGTTAGAACATTCTTAGAGTTTGATGTGATCATTTGGTATTATTTGTTTTTGCCTCATTTTATCTTCACACACACATAGACAACAAAAATAGGCATTAAACGTAAATTCAAGGGAAATAAATATTACTTTAAAAAGTTGAAAGCTTTTGAATCAGGGGGAGTTAAAGGTTAAATTCCCTAACTGAAGTTATATCTTTTTTTTTTTCTTTTTTTTTTTAACTTCTCCTTCAGTTTTGTGATTGTTGTGAATCTAAATCATGAATGACGTCAAAATGGCCCATACTCCTAGGATAGGACAAGCAAATAAGACTTTAGCCTTTCGGTACATAGGAATATATGTAGGCCAGTGACTTCCCAATTTTGGGTCCATGCTCATAAGGACTAGGCCGGCAACATCTAGTTTTGCTTAATACTTGCCTTTATTGGCTTCGGGTCGAAATATGGCCCAGTTTTCTTGGCTTTGGGGAATATTCTTGAAGAAATTATTAGCCTGGTAGACTATCCCTAATATGAAGGATGGATCCTACTCAAGGGTCTCAAACTCTCAATCTCTTTAATTTTATTTGATGGGCTTGACAAATGTGATATTCCATTTTTTTTTTTTTTTTTGAAGTTTTAATTACATGGTAAAAAAAGAACCTATTTAAAAGGATATTACTTGCCATGTCACCTAATTCTAGATATAAGATCTTCATCAATCTCTACATTTGCATTCTTTAATTTCTTCTCATTACAAAAAATAAAATTTTATATATATCAAGAAGGAAAAAAATAAAAATAAAAAAGAGAACAAATCTATAGTCCATTAACTTGAGTTGAAAATACCCAATTTAAGAACTATCACTATCTATTTTAATCATAATATCACTGGAGTGGTTTATTTGTAGTGTCATTGCCTGAATTATCATTTGGTTGCATTGGGTTTAACCAAGCTTAGTATCTCTTATTAAACTAGCTTTTAATAACGGCTAAAATTGTGATAGAGTAGCATCAATCTCATATCAGCTTTTAAACAACGAGAAACACAACCTTTTGCTTTTTGGCAAAAATCTAATATACTTTTAAATAGAAAAAAATAAAATCTTACAAATCAAATATAATATTTAATATCACATCATCCAATGTACACTATTAAAACAACAATGAAAAACATATCTGAAAATGATTAACTAATAATTTCTTTTTTCTCCATTTAACTGAGTCTGAGAGGATTCTATTCTTTCTTTTGGAATTTGTTGGTATATATTGAATTCACTTCTATGATAGAAAGCTTGATCTATCTAAGCTTTATAGATTTTGGGAATTGGAGATACTTTGCTTGTGTTTAGAAAAGCTTGGTGATAGGCTTCATTAATTAGAAATGTTTTCTTCTTTTTGACAAAGAGCCACAAAGTCATAATCATCATTTTGTTTTCTGAAAACTTGATATCATTGTGTAGGAAATCATTTTCTCGTTGTGAAAATCTTGATAAAGACATTATACCAAGAGATATACCTAGATAAAGTCTAGGCAGTACTTATGGTGGTGAGAATTACATTATAGATAGCATTAAAATTGTCAAATTCTGCCCCCAAATAACTTCTCTGTTTATATAGCCTGGTCCAAGTAAACTAAGAAACTTTTATGTCCTATTCAAATATATGAAAATTACACTTCAATAAATTAATGATGTGAGTGATTGTCCTAAATAATTACTGACTTGGTTCAAAGCCACACCTTATTCCTTAATTAGGGTCAACTTTGGTCATTACATCAGTAGTCAAGTTGTAATCACCCCTATTATTTCTCTAATAATTAGTTTTTATTTTACCTAATTTTGATCACATCATACATAGGGTACTAATTTTCATTTTAATCATATTATGCAACATAATGTCTCAAATATCAATAAGATACTAAAAAATATAAGTATCTTGAATCTTCAACCCAACAATACAATTTTGTCTTGAATAAAATACCCTGTTGGATATATAATAAAACAAATAATAGAAAATAGATGAATGAACCAAATTATTCTATTTTTAAAATTGAATTACTTTTTTTTTTTTAATTGAAGGGAAAAAATTGAAAATTTTATGTACAATTTTTGATATGCACTTGTCACTTGTTTAATACATGCTATTAGTTGAGGCATTTGGAGGAAATTAGAGGGTGTAACAGGTCTTCAAAGAGCTCTTGTGCATCCACTATATCAAGTGGGACCATCATAAGTGATGGACACATGTCATCCCTTGATTTTCCCCAATGGAGCCTAGAGAAGCACTGCCGTCCGATCAACTATGTGAAGATTGAGGCTGAAGTCAAAGGAACACTCATAGAGAGGCTTGATCATATATATATATATATATATTAGATGAACCAATTCTGACCGTTTGATCAATGATATCGGGGGTAAGGTGTATGTTAATCTGATGAGCCCAATGTATTGGATCAGCTGTGTTTGTAGTTAGAGGAGCAATTAGGGGCAAAGAGAAAAATGAGAAGAAACCCCACAAGAAGAAGGGACTAAAGCAATTTGCCCAACAATATGTGAAGAAACAAGGTTATCATAAAGCCAGAACTCACTCAGTAAATTGATGGGTTTTTTTTTTTCGATCCCTTGAATATCTCTCACTTTTGGTTGAGTGTTTTGTATATATGGATGAAAATTTTGTACCATGTGTTTTTGGTAAAACTATAAGTGAAAAAAAAAAATCATCTGATAAAATTTCCTCATGTTAATATGAATTTTTTTTTTTTTTTTTTTATAATAGTAAACATTGTACTAATTGCGTGACTCATAAAGATGAAGTTTCTTAGTTTACAACTTATTATTTTTAAAAAGCTATAAACATGGTAAAAAAAATTGTGTTCATCATTGCTCCAATTATGTAAAATTTGGTGTGGTAAATTATGAAAAATGTTGTAAACAAAATCTTTCAATCTAAATTCATTCGGATGTTATGAAAAGTATTATGAAAAAAATGTGTGATCATAACATTACCTCTTACCTTAAATGAGATAAGGTGATAGATTGACAAAAATATTGTCCCTTTTAGGTAATTTGAGGTGATAAGTGTGGAAAAGTAACATTGTGTTATGTAAAATTATTTGTTTGTTTATGTTTATGTTTTTTTTTCTCCTTCTTCACCTTATGTAAAACTAAGTTATAACTCATGTTTGTCATTTTGACTTTTGCTGTAAGTGAAAAATAATAGGCATAAGTATAGATAAAATATTTTTATTTATCAAAGTGAAAAATAACACTTTTTTTTAAGAGTTGAAAATACATTTTTAATTCTTATCTAGTAGTTACTTACAAAATTTAGTACATCATAAAAAATACAGTATGAAGTGGTAATAATTCTTCAATCTTTGCAATGAATTTAATAGGATCCAAAGGCACATTTGCTTAGATTTAGCTTCATCTTGTATTGTCTAAGTGTATCGAAAGTCTCCTGGATGTCGTCTAAATGTTGTGTCTCCTTTGCACTTTTGACTAGTTGTCCACGTAGACTTCAACATTTTGCTCAATTTATGGACGAAACATGTGTTTGACTAGTATTTGATAGGTAGCTCTTACATTTTTTAGACCAAATGGCATGACTTTATAACAAAAATGAATTACTTCAAAATAAGTATGAATAGGCACTCTATTTTCTTAAATAAGAGTGCATATCTCCCTTGTCACTATATCCATAAGGAAAGATTTACATACGATTGAATAATTACCTTATGTATGCAGAATTGAGTAAATACATATTAACACTCTCCCTCTTAAATAAGAGTGTCAATCTTTCATTTATACATATAGCCATAGTTTTAAAAACCGGACCGGACCGGCCGGTTCGACCGGTTCAACCGGGAACCGGCCTTCAATCCGGTCCGGTTATGCTAAAAAACCGAAAATAAGCTTAAAACCGGTAAATAGTGAAAACCGGCCTGTTTAACCGTAAAACCGAAAACCGGCCCGGTCGAACCGGTTAATGACCGGTTGGGAGTATTTTTTCTTTTCCCCTAAAACTACGTCGTTTTGGTCTTCTAAAACTAACCCTAAGCCTAACTGATCACTCTCTCATCTCAGTTCATCACTCTGCCTCACTCACCCTTCGGCCCTCACTCTCTCAGACTTTCACTCACCTCAAGCTCTCAACTGAACTCAACTCAAGATCATCTCTCTGCCTCACTCTGTTTTCTGCCTCACCCCTCACTCTCTCACTCACCTCTCTGTCTCACCCTCACGCACAGCAGCGCGCACAGCAGTACGCAACCACCCACAGCGCCGCAGCCACGCACCTCGGCCGGGCCGGTTTGTTCTTTTTTTTGTTCTTTTTTCCTTCGGCCCTCGCCCTTTGAGCTCTGCTCTCTGCTAATCAGGTAATGTTCTTTTCCTTTTCTTTTTTTCTTTTCATTTTCTCGGTTTTTTTTTTTTTTTTTGATTTCTCTCGGCTTCATCAGGTAATAATTACTAATTAGTATTCTTTTCTTTTTTATGATTTTGATTACTTGATTTTGATTTTGATCATTTTCTCGGTTCTGTTTTTTTTTTTTTTTTTTTTTTCATTTCTCTCGGCTTCATCTCAGATTCTCAGTTCATGTTCGGCTTCATCTCAGGTTCTTCTTTTGGTAAGTGATAACTGATAACTTTAACTTCAATTATTCGTTTACAATAGCATTTTAGTTTATTTGTGATTTTGTGTATGTTGTGGATTTGATTTAGAGAGCATTATTGTTTGTGAAATTTGTGAAATATAGTTTACAGAGTAAATGAGTAATATACTATTGACTGTGTATGTTGTGGATTTGATTTAGAGAGCATTATTGTTTGTGAAATTTGTGAAATATAGTTTACAGAGTAAATGAGTAATATACGATAGACTGTGTATGTTGTGTTGATGAATTTATTTGTTGATAAAATTATTTTTGCCAGTCTGAAATTGTTGAGTGAAATGGAGTCCGCCTCTATACCATCTAATGAACATGCTTCTACAACCGGGTCTAATGCTAATTCGTCATCTGTGAGAGCGAAATGTGATCCTGCATGGGATCATGTAACTGAAGAGGTGAAAGACGGAAAAAGTAGTTATAGATGTATACATTGTGGGAAAAGTTATAAAGGAGGGGGCATCAATAGGATGAAAAGACATCTAGCTGGAATTAAAGGTGATGTGGCTGCATGTATGGGTGTACCTTATGATGTTAGGTTTCTAATGGCTGAGAATTTGAAGGAAATTTCAAAATCTAAAGAACAAACAAAAAAGGATCAAGAAGCATCTAATTATTCGCCATTAGAGGAATCACCGGAATTTGAAGATGTCCAAGAAATTACTCCTAGAGGTAGGGGGTTAGGAAGGGGAAATAGAAGTGGTCCTAGTAGTTTTCCACCAAGATCCAATCTTGGCAAGAGAAAGGTTGGTGACATTGGTAATTACTTCGCTCCTAGAACAACACCGAGAGCTCAACCTTCTATTAAAAGTGTGCTTGCTGGCAAAGAAAAGAAGTGGAGGGTTGATATGGCTGTAGCAAGATGGATGTATGATGCTTGCATTCCAATTAATGTTGTGAATTCTAGTTATTATCAACCTATGTTCAATGCTGTAGCTGCTTATGGTCCTGGATATAGAGGCCCAAATTAGCATGCCCTTCGAGTGCCTTTGTTGAGAGATGCAAAAAGAGAAGTCCAATTGATTGTTGATTCTCATCGTTCATATTGGGCTGACACTGGTTGTACAATAATGGCTGATGGGTGGACTGATACTAGGCATAGAACATTGATTAATTTCCTTGTCTATTGTCCTAAAGGAATTATTTTTATACGTTCTGTTGATGCTTCTGAGTTGGTTAAGGATGCTATTAATTTGAGTAACTTGTTTGATGAAATTGCTAATTGGGTTGGTCCTGCAAATATAGTACATTTGGTCACTGACAATGCCGCAAATTATGTAGCTGCTGGAAGAATTTTGTGTGGAAAATATAGGAACATTAGTTGGTCACCTTGTGCAGCACATTGCCTAAACTTAATTTTTAAGGAGATTGGGAAGCTAGATCATGTGGCTAAACTTGCAAAGCTAGCATCTAAGATCACAGTGTTCATCTATAACCATGTGGCTTTGCAAGCTTGGTTGAGGACTAGAAAAAATTGGACGGAAATTGTGCGTCCAGGGCCAACTAGGTTTGCTACTACGTTCCTTGCCTTAGGAAGTCTTAAGGAACATAAGCATGACTTACAAGCATTGGTGACTAGCAAATTTTATGTTGAATCAAGATATGCAAAAGATAAGAAAGCAAAGGCAGTGGTGAAAATCATTCTTGACAATCAATTTTGGAATGATTGTCATGTAATTGTGCATATTATGTCACCATTGATTCGTTTATTACGCATTGTTGATTCAGATGAAAAACCAGCTATGGGTTATGTATATGATGGCATGTATAGAGTAATTGATGGAATCAAAAAAATTTTCAAGGACAAGAAGAGACTATGGGAGCCTTATGTTAATATTATCAAGGATCGTTGGGATAATCAATTCTATAGAGATATTCATGCTCCTGCTTATTGGTTGAATCCTGCCTTCCAATATGACTCATCCACTCTTAATAAGAGGCTAGAGACACAATCTGCTGTGACAGATGTTATTGAATCAAAAGTCTCAGTTGGTCGATTGAAGTTGGTGGAGGAATTAAGGCTATTTCGAGAGCGTGAACAAACTTTTGGAACCCAACTTGCTCAAGAATCAGCCAAAACATCTCAGCCGGGTAAGATATTGTTTACTTAACTAATAATAAAATGAAAATATGTTTTAAAGATCATAGCTTTTTTTTATAATTTTGGGATAAGTATAGTTGTGTTTATTGATTCATTGTATCTTTGTTTTGTGTTGTATATGGAACTTAGATGAGTGGTGGAAGTTGTTTGGATCTTGTGCTCCAACCTTACAAAAGTTTGCAATTCGAATCCTTAGCCAAACAGCTGCCTCTTCGGGATGTGAGCGGAATTGGAGTGTTTTTGAACAAATACATACCAAAAGAAGAAATAGATTGGAGCATCAACGACTTAATGATCTTGTGTTTGTTCATTATAACTACCGATTGAAAGAAAGGTATATACTATATATTATATAATCTCTTTGTTTCAATGTTTTTGTGGGGAAATATGAGTGATTAATAAGCTATGAGCTATATGATATAGCTCATAGCTTATTATTAGAGCATAAACTTTTGAAATAAAGAGAAATTGAATAAAATACTTCTGAATATTATTTAGGCGTAAATGCACTTTTAGTCCCTACATTTTGCACTTTTTTCATTTTGGTCCCTACAATTTATTTTTACCACTTTTAGTCCCTAAACCAATTAACGCCCGACATTTAGGTCATTTCCGTCACCCAACTAACAGCAAAAACTGACGTGGCTGACTGTGAAATTAAAAAAATTATATAATCACACATAATATAATGCCACGTCAGCATAAAAATTTAAAAAATTAATTTATTAATTTTAACCAAATAAAAAAAAAAAACAGAATTAAAACTCAAAAATCACTAAAATTAAGATCTAAAAAGTATCTTGAACAAAGTTAAAAAAACAAAATATTCGGAAAAACATGTTTTTTCCCCAATCTTTGGTTGGAAACATGTTCAGACTATCTCTTTCTTCCAGTTCCATTTCCAATTACAATTCCTAACTAAAACCAAACAAATCCTTATAAACCAATTTCTCTTCTCCACTTATCCAAAAAAAAAAAAAAATCCTCTTCTCCTCTCTTTGAGCTATTCCACAGTCCCCATCAAATCTCTCCAAACCTCTATCTCTACCTCTCGATCTCGCTCTCTCAACAAGGGTGATGACAACAGCAAAGGCGACAGCAGAGGCTTGAAGACTAAAGGTGACAACGGCGGTGGCTTGAAGATTGGTTGTTCTGGGTTTTGGTCTCATAGGTTTTGGATATAGATCGATGCTTCTATGCTTGTTTTGAGTTTTTCGGGTTTTGAACTGATGCTCAACTGTTGCTACTGCCGCTCAAATCTGAGCTGTTGACATGTTTTTGTTTTTATTTGTGTGTGTGATTTCCATTGTAAGATGTCTAGTAAGTGTGTTGATGTAGTTCGGATCAAATGTGTTTTTTTCATGTGGGTATCTATAAAAATTTAGGATTCTGTGGTGTCTCGGTGGTGGTGGCGGCTAGCTTTTGGTGGTTGGGTTGAGTTTAGGTTGTTGTTGGCTTTGGTGGGTTGTTGGTGGTGGTGGTGATTACTGGTCGTGGGCATGATTGATAAAGAGAAAGGAAGAGAAAGAGACGTGTGTTCTTGAGTTCTTTAATCTGGGTTCAAGTTCTTGTGATCTTCATGTTCTTCCCAAAAACTAATGATTTTTTTTTAATTTTTTATTTATTTTAATATTTGTTTTTAATTTAATTAATTAATGTGTGTGATTATATATATTTTTTATTCTATCGTCAGCCATGTCAGCTTTTGCTGTTAGTTAGGTGACGGAAATGACCTAAATGTTAGGCGTTAATTAGTTTAGGAACTAAAAGTGGTAAAAATAAAATGTAGGGACCAAAATGGAAAAAAGTGCAAAGTGTAGGGACTAAAAGTGCATTTACACCTATTATTTATTAACTTCCATATCTTTATATCTTTATATTTGTGTTGTCATATTTATTCATTTTAATTAGATAATATTAAAATGCTACAACACTTATATTACACAATATTTATTGCAACTTCAAAATGACATCACTTTGCATAAAAGTTTTTGTTCTCTAAAAGAAAACTATTTTTCTCTTAAATTTTTTTTTTCTCATATTTAAATTCATTCATAAGTCATGAAAAATATTATTAAAAATAATGTGCGGTCATAACATTACCTTTTATGTAAAATAAGATGAGGTGGTAGAATGAAAAAAATATAAAATATTGTCTCTCTTGGGTAATTTGAGCTGAAAAGTTGTGAAAAAATAGCATTGCTTTATGTAAAACCACTCTAGGTAATTTGAGGTGATAAATTGTTAAAAAAAAAAAAAAAAACATTTTTTTTAATGGAAAACTGCTTGTATGTTTATATTTAGTTTTATAGTTATGAAAAATAAGGTGATAAGTTGTGAAAAAATTAATGTTGGTGTTTATGTAGATATGTTTGACTATATTTTACATATGGGGTGAGTTTTTATGCTTATAGATATTCTATTTTTTCCCCATTTTATTCTTGGATCTAAATTTGACTCATTTTAGTCAAATTTATCCAAACCAGATAAAATAAAAGAATGTGTTAATATATTTTTTTAACCCAACTTAAGCGTTAAAATTTTTTTTTTTGAAAAAGCTTTAAAAAATAATCGGTTAGCACATTCTTAGTAGTTTGATTAAATGCCAATGATTTAATCATCTCCTAATATTTATTTTTACCTCATTTTATCTTCACACACACAGCAAAATAGGCATTAAAGGTAAATTCAAGGGAAATAAGTATTACTTTAAAAACTTGAAAGCTTCTGAATAAGAGGGAGTTAAAGGTTAAATTCTCCTAGCTAAAGTTATGTTTGTTTCTTTTTTAACTTCTCCTTCACTTTTGTGATTGATGAATCTAAATCATCAATAAAAGTGAAAATGGTCCATACTCCTAGGATAGAACAAGCAAACGAGACTTTAGGGAATATATATATAGGCCAGTGACTTCCCAATTTTAGGTCCATTCTCATGAGAGCAACATCTAGCTTTGCCTAATGCTTGTCTTTATTGGCTTAGGGTCCAAATATGGCCCAATTTTCTTGGCTTTAGGGAATATTCTTGGAGAAATTATTAGCCTGGTAGACTCTCCCAAATATGAGGGAAGGATCCTACTCAAGGGTCTCAAACTCTCAATCACTTTTATTTTACTTGATGGGCTTGACAAATGTGATATTCCTTTTTTTTTTCTTTTTTTTCTTTTTTTGAAGTTTTAATTACATGGTAAAAAAAGAACCTATTTAAAAGAATATTACTTGCCACGTCACCTAATTCTAGATATAAGATCTTCTCATTACAAAATATAAAATTTTATTTACATCATGAAGGAAAAAATAAAAATAAAAAAGAGAACAAATTTATAGTCCATTAACTTGAGTTGAGAATACCCAATTTAAGAACGACTATCACTATCCAATTTAATCATAATATCACTAGAGTGGTTTATTTGTTGAGTCATTGCCTGAGTTATCATTTGGCTGCATTGAGTTTAACCAAGTTTAGTATCTCCTATTAAACTAGCTTTTAATAATGGGTTACAATTGTGATAGAGTAGCATCAATCTGATATCAGCTTTTAATCTATGAGAAACACTAGGTTTCTATTAAAAATATTAGACTATGTCAATTGAACCACAAGTTTTTTGGCATAAATCTAACATACTTCTAAATAGAAAAGTAGAATATTACAAATCAAATATAATATTTAGGCTAAAATACAAAATTCACCCTTTGAGTTTCTTCAGAATCATTTCAGTCCTTTAACTTTGCTTACGTTCATTTCAGTCTTCTAAATTTCAAATTTATTCAATTAAGGCCTATTTATCAACTTTGGTTAATTTTTTTTTTTTAAATCTGGAAAATATTTTTCAATCATTAATTGAATTTTTTTTAATTAAAAGAATTTGAAGAAAAATTTAAAAATTAGAAAATTAACCATAACATATAACAAATGTTGATAGAAAAACCTTAATTGACAAAACTTGAAAATTAGAGGATTAAAATGAACGAAAACAAAGTTGGAAGATTTAAATGAATTTTAGCGAAACATGGAGGATATGATTTGCATTTTAGCCTAATATTTAATATCATATCATTCAATGTACACTATAAAAAAGAAAAACAAAATTAAATTCATAGCTGAAAATGATTAACTAATAATTTTTTTCTCCATTTTAACTGAGAGGGTTCTAGTCTTTCTTTTGGAATGTATATGGTGTATATTTAATTCACTCTAAGATAGAAAGCTTGATCAATCTACTAAGCTTTCTTGATTTTGGGAATTGGAGATACTTTACTTGTGTTTAGAAGATTGGTGATAGGATTCATTAATTATAAATGTTTTCATCTTTTTGACAAAGAGCCAGAGAGTCATAATCATCATTTTGTTTCTACTTGATATATTTCATCGTGTTGGAAATCATTTTCTAGTTTTGAAAAGCTTGATAAAGACATTATACCTAGAGATATATATACCAAGATAAAGTCTAGGCAGTACTTATGGTGGTGAGAATTACATTATAGATAGACGAATGACAATAGCTTTAAAATTTGTCAAATGCTGCCCCAAATAACTTTGAGGTTTATATAGCCCTTTATTTATTTATTTTTTTTTTTTTTGTGGAGGTTTATATAGCCTGGTCCAAGTAAAAACTAAGAAACTTTATCTCCTATTCAAAAATATGAAAATTACACTTCAATAATTTAATGATGTGAGTGACTGTCCTAAATAATTATTGACTTGGTCCAAAGCCACACCTTATTCCTTAATTAGGGTCAACTTTGGTCATTACATCAGTAATCAAGTTGTAATCAACCCTATTATTTCTCTAATAATTAGTTTTTATTTTGCCTAATTTTGATTACATCATACATAGGGTAATTATTTTCATTTTAGTTATATTATGCAGCATAATGTCTCAATTATCAATAAGATACTAAAAAATACAAGTATCTTGATTCTTGAATCTTCAACCCACAATACAATTTTGTCTTGAATAAAAATACCCTCTTGGATATGTAATAAAACAAATAACAGAAAATAGATGAATGGACCAAATTATCCCATTTTTAAAATTGAATTAGACATTTTTTTTTAATTGAAGGGAAAAAAATTTGAAAATTTTATGTACAACTTTTGATATGCACTTGTCACTTGTTTAATACATGCTATTAGTTGAGGAATTTGGAGGAAATTAGAGGGTGTAACAAATCTTCAAAAAGCTCTTGTGCATCCACCGCATCAAGTGGGACCACCACAAGTGATGGACACGTGTCATCCCTTGATTTTTCCCAAGGGAGCCGAGATAAGTACTGCCGTACGATCACCATGTGAAGATTGAGGTTGAAGTCAAAGGAACACTCATTGAGAGGCTTAATCATGTAGAAGAATGTGTAGTAAAGGTAAAAGATCTTTTATATGTATTAGATGAACCAATTCTGACCATTTGATCAATGATATAGTGGGTAAGATGTATGTTAATCTGATGAGTCCAATGTATTGGATCAGCTGTGTTCGTAGTTAGAGGACCAACTAGGGGCCGAGAGAAAAATAGAGGAGAAAAATGAGAAGAAAACCCACAAGAAGGGAATAAAGCAAATTGTCCAACAATATGTGAAGAAACAAGGATATCATAAAACCAAAACTCTCTAAGTAAATTGATGGGTTTTTTTTTTTTTTTTCCTTGAATATCTCTCACTTTTGGTTGAGTGTTTTGTATATATGGATGAAAATTATGTGCCATTTGTTTTTGGTAAAACTATAAGTGAAAAAATAAAATAAAATTCATCTGATAAAATTTTCCTCATGTTAATATGACTTTTTTTATTTGATAATATATTGTAAACATTGTACTAGTTGTGTGACTCATAAAGGTGAAATTTCTTAGTTTACAACTTATTGTTTTTAACAAGCTATAAAAATGCTGAAAAAAATTGTGTTCATCATTGCTCCAATTATGTAAAATTTGGTGTGGTAAATTGTAAAAAATGTCGTAAACAAATTCTCTCATATCTCAATTCATTCGGATGTTATGAAAAGTATTATGAAAAAAATGTGCGATCATAACATTGCCTCTTATCTTAAATGAGATAATGTGGTGGATTGACAAAAATATTGTCCCTCTTAGGTAATTTGAGGTGATAAGTTGTGGAAAAATAACATTGTGTTATGTAAAATTATTTGTATGTTAATGTTTATGTTTTTTTTTTCTCCTTCTTCATCTTATGTAAAACTAAGTTATAACTCATGTTTGTCATTTTGACTTTTGCAGTAAGTGAAAAATAATAGGCATAATTATAAATAAAATGTTTTTATTTATCAAAGTGAAAAATAACACAATTTTTCTTTTAAGAGTTGAAAATGCATTTTTCATTTTAAGCTAATAGTTACTTACAAAATTTAGTGCATCATAAAAAAATACAGTATGAAGTGGTGATAATTCTTCAATCTTTGCAATGAATATAATAGGAAGATTACCCCCCCCCCAAAAAAAAAAATATTGTGCTATCATACATCACAAATAAAAACATAGTCAATATAGCCAAAAATGAATTACTTCAAAATAAGTACGAATATGCACTCTATTTTCTTAAATAAGTGTGCATATCCCCCTTATCACTATATCTATAAGAATGGAGTTACTACAAAAATACCGCATGAAAGCAATAGTGAGTAAATACGAATGACATTCTATCTCTCTTAAATAAGAGTGTTCCATCATTTATACATATAGCTTATCGCTTATTATTATAAACTTTTCAAATAAAGAAATGCTTATTGTTGGTGCAAACACAATAATAATGAAAATAACATAAAGAGAAATTGAATAAAATACTTCTGAATATTAACTCCTATATCTTTATATCTTTATATTTATATTTTCATATTTATTCATTTTAATTAGATAATATTAAAATGCTACAACACTAATATTACACAATATTTATTGCAACTCGAAATGACGTCACTTTGCATAAAGGTTTTTGTTCTCTAAAAGAAAACCCTTTTTCTCTTAATTTTCTTTTCTCATATTCAAATTCATTCAAAAGTCATGAAAAATATTATTAAAAAAAATGTGTGACCATAATGTTACCTTTTATGTAAAATGAAATGAGGTGGTAATTGAAAAAAAATATAAAATATTGTCTCTCTTAGGTAATTTTAGCCGAGAAGTTGTGAAAAAATAACATTGCTTTATTTAAAACCAATCTAAGTAATAATTTGAGGTGAAAAGTTGTGAAAAATAACATTGTTTATGTAAAACTACTTGTATGTTTATATTTAGTTTTATAGTTATGTGTATGTTGTTTTCCTCTTCCTCTTCCTCTTTAAGTAAAATAAGGTGATAACTTGTAAAAAATTAATGTTGGTGTTTATGTAGATATGTTTGACTATATTTTACATATGGGGTGAGTTTTTATGCTTATAAATGTTCTATTTTTCCCCATTTTTCCTCTTGGATCTGAATTTGAATTATCTTAGTCAAATTTATCCAAACCATATAAAATAAGAGGATGTGTTAATATATTTTTTTTGAGCACAACTTAAGCTTTTTATTAAAAAAAATTTTGAAAAAGCATAAAACAATAATTGGTTAGCACATTCTTAGTAGTTCGATTAAATGCCAATGATATAATCATCTCGTAATATTTATTTTTGCCTCATTTTATCTTCACACACATACACGACAAAATAGGCTTTAAAGATAAATTCAAGGGAAACAAATATTACTTTAAAAAGTTGAAAGCTTCTTAATAAGAGGGAGTTAATTAAAGGTGAAATTTTCCTAACTCAAGTTATGTTTGTTTCTTTTCTAACTTCTCCTTCAGTTTTTTGATTGGTATGAATCTAAATCATTAATGAAAGTGAAAATGGTCCATACTCCTAGGATAGAACAAGCAAATGAGACTTTAGGGTATATATATATATATATATATATATATATAGGCTGGTGACTTCCCAATTTTAGGTCCATTCTCATAAGGACTTGGCCAGCAACATCTAGCTTTGCCTAATGCTTGTCTTTATTGGCTTTGGGTCCAAAATATGGCCCAATTTTCCTGGCTTTTGGAGAAATTATTAGTCATGTGGACTTTCCCTAATATGAAAAATTATTATTTCACTTGATGGGCTTGACAAATTTTATATACATTTTTTTTTGTTGAATTATTAATTACATCTAATGGTAAAATAAATAAATAAAACCTATTTAAAAGGATATTACTTGCCCTGTCACCTAATTCTAGAAAATATAATGATCTTCATCAATCTCTACATTTACATTCTTTAATTTCTTCTCATTAGACAAAAATAAAATTTTATATACATCAAGAAGGAAAAAAAAAACATAAAAAGAGAATAAATTTATAGTCCATTAGCTTGAGAATACCCAATTTAAGAACTATCACACTCCATGCTAATCATAGTATCACTAGAGTAGTTTATTTGTTGAGACAATGAGTTTTACCAAGATCAGTATCTCTCCTATTAAACAGGCTTTTAATAATGGGCTAAAATTGTGATAGAATAGAATCAATCTGATATAAGTTTATATTTGTTGATAGATGTTTGTATAATTTTAGTGCATGAATAGATCAACAGGTAGCAATGATGATGTTATTATTTTGACCCTGAGGTTATTTACAATAGAAAGGTTATATACTATAGAACTCTTTTTAGACAGAACTTTATTCACATACGGGGATGTCACATGTTGAAATTATAATAGCAACGATGATGTTTATATGTGAAGAAATTTTGCAAAAATATTATAAACTGTCTTTTTTGAGATTGGACCAGGTTAAAAAAACAGAGAGAGTAGGTATAATCTTTGTTTGGCAAAATCTCCATCTGATGGATGAGGCAATCTGTTCAATCTTTTCAATAAAAAAAGAGAAACCCATGGCAAAGAAACCTCATGGATCATGGTAGCTTTTATATATATATATATATATATATATTCAATATAGGTATATAAAAAAAGGTTGTCACATCACATTACATGATATAGATACCTATATTTACATGCCTGCAGAAGACGACATGTTTGATAAAAGTCTTCCTAATCAGATGACAAATGGCTTTAAACTTTTTAGCTTTCTGCTTTCATTTTTGTTTAATCTTTTGACTTGTGTATGGGTTGGATTTTTAGGTGTTTTATGGGTTAGGTTTTGCCCATTACATAATATATCTACCTATTCATGGACCTTCAAGAAAGGTCTATACGGTTGTAAAAAAATATTTTATTATGTAGATCTATCAATATATATTAACTTCTATTTATATGTACATATTTTAATAGTATCTTAGTGTTGTCTAATTCTCCTACAAATGAGAATTTAGATTTGAATCTTTCATTTTTTTTTCTTTGTCTATTATATATATATATATATATATATATATATATAATTTGAATCTTTCAAGAAAGGTCTATACGGTTGTAAAAAAATATTTTGTTATTAACCCTTAACCCTTCTCTCTCTCTCTCTCTCTCTTTATATATAAAAATATATATATATATATATATTTTGGAGTAACCGATAAGAAAAATTTTATAAATAAACTAAATCAGCTTAGGATACAGCATCTAGCTCAAATAGTAAATCTTCTACCTATACATTATACACACACACAAATGATGTTAAAAATTGCCATTAAATGAAGTATTATATATTTATATTCACTATAAATAGTGTGTCTAGCTAGAGTTTATAAACTCATTTTTAGTTTTTATGTACAACTTTTTAGAATCTTTCTTATTATTTCTTACTTTTTTAAAAGAATAAAAATATTTTAACACGTTTTTAGCAAAAAAAATTCAACAAAAAGTTAAATAAATTATTCTTAAATGGACACTTGTATGCACTATAACACTATATAATGAATCAAGACCATATAATTTTATCATAAAAGTGAAATGCAATATAGTCATGGGGCTCATGTCTCATGGCATCTTCAATAAATCAATAGTATTATTAACCAAAACAAAGGTGGAGGACATATGTATGGAGAGGGAAAAAATACTAATAAAATAAATACAAATATAAGTTTCTTTTGGGTAATTTATAATAAGATAAAAACTCATGAAAGAGATATATCAGAAGATTATTTTTAAAAAATTAACTAAAATTTAGGATAATTATTTGTTAAGTTATTAGAAATGCTCTCATTGTCATTGTCTTGCACTTGCAATATTTTTGTTAAATGTTATTGACCACACATGACCATGTGATTGACAAGAAGATAATCAAGACAAACCATTTGATGTGACTTAAAATCATTGCCTTAAAAAATAGTTACAGCCTTATAGGATGTTCATCAAAACACAATCTTTTGCCTAGAATATCTCATAAGGAAAAACTTTACCAATGAACACATAATTTTACACAATTTTGACCATAAATTGTTGTAGGATAAGTTGTAATTGGTAAATGTATGAACTCACGTGAACTCATCATTATACCTATACTTGTCACAATCGGTGAATTGTGATTAAAGTTGTGTAAAATTACGTAGTCTTACTATTTTTATTAAAAAATTGCTGCCGTACAGGTGGCATTCTGATAATGTTATAGACTGATGGGACCCATTTTAGACAGCCCATGTCTGATAGTACAAAGGATTTTAAATACTTTCGGCAAATCGAACGGCTTAGATTGCTGTGTTCAGTCAGCATCAAATCCAGAATTTTCTTTCCTTTTAGTTGGGACCCCACAGTGTAGTATCCTCTATAAACCACCGATTTTTGATCTTCTTCCAGAAAAAGAGGGTCAGAGAAATTATTCTAGAAAGGCATCATTTTTCTTTAGCCCAAAAAAATTGATGGGAAAAAGAAGGAAGGAACTAGAAACCTACTATCATACAAAGCTAGAGATCCCAATTTCTTTCATATATATATATATATATATATATTTCACGATTACTTATTTGTTAGTAACAATATTGAGGTAACAATACTTGTCATATTATTTTTATTTTATATTATTATTAATAATAATAGGTCATACCGTTATGATAAATTATAATAATTAGAGGCTTGAGATGAGCTAACATTTTAGATATTTTAAGTTCGATTTTCATTAGAAGTTTTTTTGAATTACTTGATACACGGTTTCTAGTGGGTGAATTGTGTATTTATGATTTACTCTACGAATGTAAGGCTTAAGGTTCCATTTTATCTTATAAAAAAATATAGTAGTAATAGTTCACACAAGTAACTGTGAAAAAGATTGTATCCCTAAATTTATTGCATATTGAAAATTGTAGATGGATTGTTGGCAGTGATAAGGCTGTAGGCAAAATTTGATCATAAAATCAAAATTTGGGTCCACATTAGATTGGTTTCCAATAGAGGGAGCTAATTGAATTGGCCAACATTCGTGTCATTGTCACATACTTATAAGCTAGATGTGATGCTTGATAACACGGTGCCACGTATTATATGGCTTATAGCACCAAAAGATACTTTTCAAGAAGGGGACCCAATTGGGTTTTGTTCGTTAATCTCAATCAGTTTGCTGTTTTCGAAGGTTGTTGAGGAGGCATTATCAAAATCCCTGGCTTCAATACGGGTGATCTGGTATATTTATTAAGGTGGACCTGCATTTAGATCTCTCTATCTACGAGTGTATTCATGCATATTGCATATATGAAAAGTATGTGTCTTTTCTATACAACCCCACAAAAAAAATTGTATTTATTTTTATATAGTCTTGACTAGTAGCATAGTACTGCTTTCAAGTTTCAGGACCATTGATTCTCAACAAAAAAAAAAAAGTTTCTGGTCCATTTTACGCAAGTGTGAAAGTGAAAGTACTTGGTAATTAAAAAACCCTGAGGCAAGTTTGGTTAAATTTTTGTCGGATCTTGAATGTGAAAGAATGATTTAACTTGAACGCGACCTTGATAATGCAAACAACAAATGACAAATGAGCTAAAAAAAATTACTCAACAAGTTTTGTTTTTATCTTTACTTAACAAAAGGAAAAAAAAAAGTTGTGTCTTGTGTCTTTATCTTCAAAATATATTTTTACAGTAAAAAGTAAAACCTATGTTTGGTGGGAAGAAAATGAGTGCAAAAAAATTTTCTTTTTCTTTTCTTGAAAGCAAGTGTTTCTATTTGTTTGGTTAGATGGAGAGTGAGGAGAGCTAAGACAAATAGAGAAATTCTATTTTTCTCTTGGCCTACTTTTTTCACTAATTGGGATTGGAATGGAGAGTACGGAAACAAAAAGGGAGAAACACTTTGATTTCATACCTATCTTGTGTAACGTTATTTTGAAAACTAAAAACATATATTTAAACACTTATATTAAACGGGACGTTATTTTTCAACTTCTTCAAAATGAGATTGTTTGAAAAAACTATACCTAAAAAAAGTGAAACTGCTTTTTGCAATTGTCTTTCATTGGAGTAAGATGTAGCTTCTTTTTTCTCCAATTTTCCTAAATTTTCTTTTTCTATTCTATTGTTATATATATATATATATATATATACATACATGATTACAATCTACTGATAACTCTGTCATTTGAACAATTTCCTCTCTAGATTTCCAATTGAGTAATGTTAGGATCACAATTTTTGTCATAACTTACTCACGTGGCAAGTTATGAGTGGGGGGTCTACAACTCTACCACTCATAACTTGCCACTTGAGCAAGTTGTGGTTCTAACATTTTCTTTTTTAATCACTTTGTGCATGGGTATGTATCAATTAACTAATCTACAAGGTTCTTAGCCTATTCCATAATCACATTCCATAATCACATAAATGATAAAACATGTAAAAAAAATTTTGCAATTTATTTCATTGGAGTATGGTACAACTTGGCCTCTCTTTTTTCACCAATTTTCCTCAATTAGCCGCACATACAAGGAAAATGGGTTTTCCTTCCTTTCCTTTCCCTTGTTTATTTTTCCTTTTCTTTTCCATAGTCACATAAATGTGAAAAGAATATTGTGCATAAGTATAACCCCATTTTATACAAGATTCCACTCCCATGGTGCCAAAAACAGTGTAATTTTTGGCTTTTTAGTGATTGATCCACCATGCCCTAGATCATGGGGCAGCATGCAATGAGCAACACATCACAATGAAATAGACCAAAGTCAACATAGCTGCCTTAATCAAACTTCTTCATATCCAACTATTTTTATTCTCGTGCTTAAAGTGACTTAATGCTTTTATTTTATCTTCATGTGATTTTGATGTTTTTATTAATTAATTATTGGTGGGGTTCATATTAAAAAAAAAATTTATTAGTGGTGAAGCCTTTGCTATCAACGAAGTGGTAACCCATAATTTAATTTAGTTTTTAATGCAAATTACAATTAAACAAGAAAAGAAGAAGACGGCATAAAGGGGCAAACCCATAATTGCATTACATAATACTTTTCAATTGTCAAGATAAGCTCTTAATTATTCTTGATACATTTTAAGTGCTCAGCAATGAAATATATTAGTTAGACTGTTAGCTTTAATTAATTTGTTAGGTTGTATTAATGTTCAACAATTGGCACATTCATGTGAACTGTGGAAAAAAGTGGGAAGAAAAAAATATACATTTTTGGCAATAGCTCATTTATTGGCACAGCCACATCAGAATGCAAATTAAACACTACAAAAACCTTAAAAAAATGAATGTACTAGAGCACCATGATAAAAAAATTCCATCACTACATAATGTTATGGCATTTATAGTTTTTTATTCTCTTTAGAGATATACTATGGTCTATGGGTGTATTTGGATAAGTTGTTACAAA
Organism: Quercus ilex subsp. ballota; assembly: GCA_032727855.1. Lineage (NCBI taxonomy): Eukaryota > Viridiplantae > Streptophyta > Magnoliopsida > Fagales > Fagaceae > Quercus > Quercus ilex. The sequence continues at coordinate 5,949,340 of CM064911.1, forward strand.
ATGACATTTTGGGTTTTAAATTAGCTTTTTATAAAAAGTTATGAAAAATTACTGTGGCGAAACGGAGTTTCGGGTTTTATAAACATGCTTTTATATACCCAAAACGTTTAACGAAATGGACCATATATAGGCATTCACTTAAATATTCTAATATCAATACTTCTCTAGAGTTGAGTTTTTAGATTAGGCTCTTAGACAAGTGAAGAATATATGGAGTTTTTATAGTGTAATTACTCAGTGTATTAGGAGAATTACATCCACTCGCATAAAAGTGAATTCTACATATGTATCTCACACATGAAACTAATTATATTTATGTGCAAAGAAAGTGTCTAAAATATTTCTTTTGTGTGAAATAATTTTTATAAATTTTTTCTATTATTGGACTAAAATAGTATACTTATAAATAATGTTATTCTTTGATTGATTGGGAGAAGAGACCAAGGAGATCCTTTTATGATTGACTACAAAAATGAGTAGACCACATGAATTAATAAACGTGTCCTCTTTTGGTGTATATATATAGAGAGAGAGAGAGAGAGAGAGAGTGAATGTGTGATGATCTAGTTATACATCAATGCGTAGGGGACTCTTTCCTTTAATTTACTTGAAATTTTTTTTGTCACTTTGTCACCAAAAACAATAATGCAGTTTAAACAAACTGCATGGATGGGCGGTGCATGCAATAATTTAGAGAAAATAATTCATGATTTTCTCACCCTAGAATCTCTCTACAAGAACAAATGCATGTCCTGGAGGGGTGTTTAGTACATGCCCTTAAAAATATGTGTTTTGCTGTTTAAAAATATATGTAGAAATACGTGTGGATGAAAAAATGTGTGAAAATACGTGTAATATTGTTTAAAAACTAAAAATTGTTGTTTGAAATGGTGTACCGAACACCCCAATTATTTCTCATCCTCTTTCTTTTTTTCTCAAGTGAATTTTTCCAATAAATTATATTTGTGTTTGAATTATTTATAGATGTGACTATATATAGTTTCTTCCTCTCTAGTGAGCCTTGAATCTTTTCCAATTGTTCAATCAAGAAACTCCATTTTTAATTAGCTTTAGGGTGCGTTTGGATTAGTTGTTGCAAAATTGTGTTTTTGGTTTAAAATGAATATTTTTATAATAATAATAAAACTATGAAAAGTTGAACCAATTTTCCTCTCCCTTATGTGTCTGTGTTTTTCCTCTCCCTTGTGTGTGTGTGTTTGTTTAAAAAAAAAAAAAAAAAAAAAAAACAACAACAACGAAGAGTTGTCATTGCGAAATAAAATTTTGAGTTTTAAAAACACATTTTTAAGCTCTCAAAACATTTAACAAACAGCTCTAAGCCCAATTCTCAGTCACACTTTACAAATGAATCATAATTCTGAAGTGATGTCGATACTTCACACACATTATGTACCTCCAAGGGGTCATTATTTGTTGGAGTTTGCAATCAAAAAAAGCATTACATGAGTAATTCCTCTAGGTCCCAATAAAAAATTGATAGAATAGAGAACAATTTTAATTAAATAATTGTGACTGCATATATGGAGTCTGAACTCTGACCCAAAGATAATTTTACTTGTCTATCATATTAATTAGTCAATTGCTCTAAAGTATCAAGTTGATGTAAAAAATAATAATTGTTTTGAATATATATATTCAACAGTGGGAGTCAAATTGAGAAAATAAATAAATAAATAAGGAGGTAAAATATTGCTTGTCACACATTGTGTTATCTTTTTTAACATATTGGATTAAAAAAATATGAGCACATCTTATTGGATTCTCTCTTCTTGAGATTTTACACAAACACACAAAAAAAGGTGTACAAATTCTACCCAAATTTGAATTTCAAGTATCGATGTGTTCAATCAAACATGTGACTGATTGATCATTAACTTATTCATGGTATTTTGGATCCTCTCAATCAAATAGGATTTATCTTCAATTATGAAATGACATATTTATTAATCCTAAGTGCACAGATTGTCTACCTGCTTGTCCTATATATCTATTCTGAACTGAGATTTCAAACAGCCAAGTCCTGTATTTTTGTATTTAATTAGACTGTTAAAGTCGGTGGTTACTGTAAACTTTTTTCGGCAAAAAGGATCGCTAAAACCAAGTAAAGGGCAAATACAGGCATAATACTCTTGTAGTCTTGTTAGTAATTGGTACAATCTAAAGACAAAAGGACCTCAACAAAGCACAGTGCCTGCATATGGAGTCATGGACTAAAAATTTGACAAATCTTGAGTACATTAATGTTGTTTTGGCATTTGCACATCTAGATAAGCTTCACAGTTAACAAATTTTAATGTTTGTACCTTAAAATTTGACTCATCAGCCACCTCTCGTCACTTGACAATGGTGACAAAAAGATAATCAATAGATTTGGTTGAAAAGCTATGAACAAGTACTTTGGCATCTAATTGCACCTCCAAACTTTCAAAATTCAAGTATGAGGTTAATTTCAACTCATTTGGCAAGGTCCAAAGTTTGGCGAGGATTAGGGCTATCAGCCTAAAACCAAGAACCATGTTTGGGGTTAGGTTTTAGTATGAAAAATATAATTGATTTTTATACATGCATGTATGTGCACATATACACGAACATTTATACGTATACATACATAAGCACGGTGTGTGTGCGCATTCGCTTTTTTGAAAAGTGTAAGAAAAATATTTTTGATTTAATCAATGGTGACAAAAAGATAGTCAATAGATTCTGATTAAATGCTATGAACAAGAACTTTAGCATCTAATTGTACTCCCAAAGTTTCAAAATTCAAGTATGGGCTAATTTTAACTCATCTGGCAAGGTCCAAAGTCTGGCAAGGATTATGGCTAAAAGCCTAAAACCAAGGACTATGTTTGGGGTTAGATTTTAGTATGGAAAACATAATTGATTTTTATATATGCACGCATGTGTGCGCACACACAAACATTTATACGTATACATACATTTGTACATATAAGCATTTGTGTGTGTGTGCATACGCTCTCTTGAAAAGTGTAAAAAAAAAAAAAATTTTGATTCAATTTCTGTTTTACCTGTTTAATATTATAAGTTTTATTAGACATCTTCCTTTCATATGAAATTATATACGAATTATACAATTTTGAATATTTCAAAAACTAAACTATCATTAAAAAGATAAAAAGAATGTGAATTAGACATTTGTATTATTTTGGGCGATTATAGGCTCATAGCCCTTGTCAAGTACACTCATAGCCAATTACAAAGTAAAAACAGTTGCACTCTTGTAGACGGTGACTTCAAAGGTAACAGAAAAAATGCATTGGCTTATTGGCCTTAAAAAGGAGTATATTAATATACCCAGGACCACCTTAAGTAACCAAAACTTTTTGTTTTTCCTAGATGAAACAAGACATTTTATGCTCTTCTTGTCCCATGATAATTATAGCACATTTTTCATATAAAAAAAAGCACATTTTTCATGCATTGTACTTACATTTTCCTATCAATTTTTTTAAAATCTTTATTCCTTTACCTACTCTTTTGGTCCAACCCATCATGTGTCCAAAACTTTGATGTTAGAGAACTTGTTGGGATCAAAACTAATGTCAATAAATCATATTCCATATTGCAAGTTCAATAGAGAACTTGATGTTAGAGTTGATTGGTCACTAACTATTTGTCTATTTTGTGGGTTCACATTGGGAAAGAATGAATGAAAAAGTTTGGGAATTAAGAAAAAAGAAAAAGAAAAAAGATTAGGAGCAACCAATTGAAGGAGACTATTAATTCTTCTTATATATTTACTATAAAACTTGCGACTTTGGAATTGCTTATGCACTAGTTTGAACTTTGATCATCAAAGTTTCTTAGAGTCAAAAGTGAGATTGGAAAAAGATCTTAGGAATGAAAAATGAGAAAAAGGAAAGGGAATGAGGGCCATTGTCAATTATGTTGACATGTATGTTTGAGCTTGAGTATGTGACTAAAGAACACATTTAATGATTTTTTTTTTTTTTTTTAGAATCATTTAATGATTTTTTTTTTTTTTTGGTGGAAATGTGACAAAATAAAAATGACACTAATATATGTGAAATTATTTATTGTACTTGGTGCATAATTTTTAAAAACATTTTATATAGTGATAAATCTTATTTATAGATCTCACATATAGAATATCCTAATATAAAAGGGAAGTATAGTACATTGAATGTTTATAATAATCATTTCAAAAATACACCACAAAACAACTCTTCTCCTTAGTGTGCGTTTAGATACTGCTTATTTTACTGAAAACTGAAAACTAAAAACAATAAAACAATTATTTTTCGGTTACTTTTCACTTTTAAAATTACTATTCATATGCCTGATTGCACTGTTCATGTCTCATAAACAGTGCAAGAGGCGGTGAGCTGAAAAAAAAAAATGCTAAAATGCAAAACACGTAAAACGTGGACGTGAGACGCGCAAAACAAATAGACACTTATTTAACTAAGGTGTTGATATGGTTGTCATCAAATTAATCATCTCTCTATATATGTTTGAAGTTCGTGAATCATGTCAATGTGTTCCTCTTATATATTGATGTGATATGTAATCAAATTATTATTATTATTATTATTATTATTATTTGAGAAGAATGTAATCAAATTATTTATGATGATGGTAAGACACTTAGAAGTGTTTAGTTGAACTATAAGGTTCTTGATGTGTTATGTATATTGCTTACTGATTTAAGAATGTTATATCAATTAATAATTCATTTTTAATAAAATTTATAGTATCATAAATATTTTCAAATTTAAAATGTCATTAATGAAAAAAAAAATGAATTGGGTTGTTGGGTTTTTAATTTCTTTCTCAAGACAAACACGATCAAGACAAAAATTTCGTAACATTTTATTTTTAAATAAACACAGGGATCAAACTAAAAAGAACAAAACAATCTCATTCAAATCATTTTTACATGATTTTGGGAACAAACTTAATTGCAATGCCATTAGAAAAGATGACTTGGCTTGGATTTAGTATCAAGTTGTACTTGACCCATCACGGGTGGACACATGTTATCATCCTGATGGGTTTAGTGTAATAGGATACATGACCTAAGCCCTACTCTAAAAAATTACTTATCTTAATCTATTTTTTTTTAATAAAAAGAATAAGTTATATTATGCATGTCTTTTGCATATTAAATCTTCACCCAAAAAACCTAAATTATATATTGGATTCAACATTGCTGGTGTTGTAATTGAGAGGCCGTTTGGTAATATTGTTCTAGTAATGTTGTTTGTATTTTTTGTAAATACGTGTGGATGAAAAAGTGTATAAAAATACGTGTAATATTGTTTAAAAACTGAAAATTGTTGCTTAAAATCACGTATCAAATGACCCCTAACTAATTGGTACTTTTATTTTTTATTTTTTTGGAGGGAGTAATTGGCACTTCTTTAATGCTTCTACAGTTTGAAAAAGAATAGTACAAAATAAACCGTAAGTTGGCCACATCACTATTACCTGGGAAGCTTATCTCCAACAACAATAAGGGTATATTTGGTAGACTGTAATAGACACTGTAATATAATAGTTATTCTTACGGTTTAACTATTCTTTAGTTTGATTATGTTTTTATTACAATGAATAATCATTTTTTATGAATAGTTATTATTCAAAATGAGGAATAACTATTCATCTTTAAAAGGAATGCATTAACTATTTCTTAGTAAGTGCAATAGTTTTAAAACGTAATATATTTCCAAATAAACAAATTTTCCATATACATCTAACAATTATAAAAATAAAAAATAGCATATATCTCTCTTAAATTTAAAAAATAACAATTTTTAGGGAAATATAATTGTATGAGTAAGCTATTTTCTAAAATAAATCTTAAGTTTTATTCTAATATTATAACTTATAACCAAACTTTTTTTTTTAGAGTTTCAACCTATGGCATCCGCTCCCGATGATAGCTCTTTATCATCAGACCAAGACACCAATTAATTTTTGGTATAAGTGGGGATTGAACCACAGATCTCTTATTCAACTATCAAAAATTTTATGAATACGTTTAGTTATTACATTACAACACATTTTATTCATAGTAATAAAGATTATGATTCATGTCATAATTCTCATTCAGCGTATCAAACGTACCTTAACTTTCTCCTTAGCATGATATGATTATGATTTCCCTAAACATTAATTTATTTAAAAATTTATAGACTTCTTTTATGAAATCATTTTACAAATTTTCAAATAAATTTTGAATTTACTATTATCTAAGATCTATTGGTTTTGTAAATTAGGTAAGACCATAAGAGTAGAGTAGATAGTCCTTTCACATCAAATTTTCTTTAAATTTTCAATAAAAATAGCCATATAATTATCTATTATAATTTAATTACTTCAAAAAACCATCCATTAATTTACTCATATCAAACTATGTTCATATATCTCAACGAATGAAAATTTTATACATTGTAAATCTCTTAGCCTTGTTATACATCAACTTTGTAATTATAAAGAGTTGTTTCTCTTAGGGTTGGCAAAATTGAACATGACCCGTGAACCCGACACGACATGACACAAAATTAGCAGGTTATGGGTTGATTCTTAATGTGTTCGTGTCATATTTAGATTGACATGACTGACCCGTTTAATAAATGGGTTGAGTTAGTGTTCAATATATGGAACTCATTTGACCTATTTGACTCATTTAATTAATTGACATTTTACCAATATACCCTTCAAACCCCAGATATATAAACTTGTTAGTTGTTGTGATTTATTTTCTTTAACATATTGTGATTGATTATTTGTGATATTGAAATATGCTTTAGTTTTGAATGATTATTTGTAATGCAATTACTCATTATATCTGAATTTTATATTAATTTTTTTTCTTATCATTTTGATAATATCTAATAAACAGGTCGACACAATTGACCTGTTTAATAAATGGGTCGTGTTAAGATTAAGAAATCTTGATCCGTTTAATAAACATGTCGGGTTAGTGTTGACCCATATAGTTCGATACTCATAAGTTGACACGACACGAACTCGACGTGCAAACACGAATTACCACCCTTAGTTTCTCTTTCTCTTATGGTGTGTTTAGTTTAATTTGTTTATCTTTTATTTAGTGTATATTTTTTAATAATCCGATACTTTTTAGAAGAGGGGGGGTGGGTTTAGACTTTGGAATTTGGACATGGAAAGTCTTAAAAATATTTAGATTGACACAACTGGCCTGTTTAATAAATGGGTTGAGTTAGTGTTCAATATATGGAACTCGTTTGACCTATTTGACCCGTTTAATTAATTGACATTTTACCAATATACCCTTCAAACCCCAAATATATAAACTTGTTAGTTGTTGTGGTTTATTTTCTTTAACATATTGTGATTGATTATTTGTGATATTGAAATATGTTTTAGTTTTGAATGATTATTTGTAATGCAATTACTCATTAGTTCTGAATTTTATATTAATTTTTTTTTTCATAATTTTTTTTCTTATCATTTTGATAATATCTAATAAACAGGTCGACACGATTGACCCGTTTAATAAATGGGTCGTGTTAAGGTTAAGAAATCTTGATCCGTTTAATAAACATGTCGGGTTAGTGTTGACCCATATAGTTGAATACTCATAAGTTGACACGACACGAACTCGACATGCAAACACGAATTACCACCCCTAGTTTCTCTTTCTCTTATGGTGTGTTTAGTTTAATTTGTTTATCTTTTATTTAGTGTATATTTTTTAATAATCCGATACTTTTTAGAAGGGGGGGGGTGGGTTTAGACTTTGGAATTTGGACATGGAAAGTCTTAGTTGAAAACAGGAAAATGTGTTTATTGAATTACAAAGCTTTTTAACTACTTAATATAGATTTAAATGAGCTTATTCTCATATATTTATTTTGTATAGTATAAAAATATGGTTGATTCTTGAAAAGTGTGATATTTTAAGAGGTTGTGTAGTTAATTTTAAACGGCATATAAAACTTCACATTTTTTTATGAGACATGTTTACTTTTGCGTAATTTATATTTGAAGCAAAATAAACAAGTGAAAATAAGCGATATCAGGTGTACACTTAAAACAAATGTATACTTTAATCTACTATAAATAAGAATTCTTATAAATGCATTTCTTTTATTACATTAAGAGACCTTAATATCGCGGTTTGAGCCCTAAGACTCTATACCAACTTATTTTTCTAGGTTTACCAAATTTTTTTTAATATTTTTTTAGAAAAATAAATTCTACCAAATAGTAAATACTTAAAGAGAGAGTACTCTCTCTATCTCATATTATTATTATATTATGTATGTTTATAAAATCTAATTTTTTTAAGGGAATATAATTTAATATATTGTTTTTTCGAAAATTATTAAGTACTCTCGGAGTACCATAAATTTAATTAGTGAGACTTACTATTCATGTGAGAGGAGGGAGTACACATTTATGATACTCCGGGAGTACACAATAATTTCCCTTGTTTTTCATATAAAAAATACAAGTTTCCAAAATTATCCTTATTAATTTAAAATTTAGTGAAAGAGGGGTATTGAATTTTTAAATAAAATGAAGGATATATAAGGAAATTTACTTATTAACATGTCAAAGAAGCCTTGGTTTTGGAACATTCAAAAATAGAATAAAGACTAGTTTAACAATTTGGGACGAAAAAAGTATAATTCAACATACTATGAATAAGAATTCTTATAAATGTTTTTTTTTTATTTTTTATTTATTTTTTTTTTTTTTATATTTCTAGAAATTAGAATAAGTTAAGGTGAACTTAAGATTGAGGTTTGAACCAAACATTATGTACCGATAAATATTTCTTAACATCATCAAAAGATTACTTTCATTAGAGAGATGAGCATAACATTCATATTATGAATTACATTATATTCATAAAAAAAAAAATTTACAAATTACATTATGGGTTCAAAAATGATATGATGCATTATTTAAGATTTAGTTTTTATTGCAATTAATAAGTTTTTTTAAGGAGGCACGTAACATTAAATTAAATAAATATTTATTTATTTACTTTTGCTACTTTTTAATACAGTAAAACTTGCTCGATTATTCTTTAACGAGTGCATTTAAACACCTGTTAACTTATTTTTTACATTATATAAGTTAGTTAGCATTGCAATGGTATCCATTTGTACCCATAAAGAAGGCATATCTAAGTTTACAAAGTCACACTCACAAAAAACAAAACAAAATGAAAAAAAGAAGATCAAAAGCTATACCTTCACATGAAGAAATCAAACCCTCTTTTGATTTTCTCATCATATAATCAAATCTCACCCGGCCTTGGTGCTCCATGCCTTTTTCCCTTGGATTTGACTCCACAATCCACATTTAACCACACACAAATTGACCTTTCCTCTTTATTTATTTATTTATATTTTTCCATACACTTCGCAGCTCGTCATTGGCGGATTCCAAACCTTCCCAATTCCAATCCACTTTACTCCCACCCTTTTCACGTCCACTCCACTATCCACCTGCCCAACCGGTCACCCACACCCAATACCTTCCCCCCACTAACCCATCAAGGTACTTGTCCTAAATATTTTCCATTTGCTCAAGGGTTTATTTTATTGTAAAGAACTAAAAATTTAATTATATTTTAAAAAAAAATTAAAAAAATTGTAAAATATTAGATAAAGAATTAAAAGGTTTAATGACATAGTTTTTTTTTTCTTCATAATTATTCATAAATTAAAGTTGTGTAAATAGTGGGCTAACGTTAAAGTGATATTCGTTTCACTTACAACTTAGCATCTTCATAAGGTAGAAAAAATATCATGAAAAAAGAACTTATCCTTAACATTCCTTAACCTTATCACAAGTACTCTTGTAACTGTTTAAAGTTTTGATTTAAAGTAACTTATCTAATCATTACAATCTTTATTAAACCCTTGACAACATTTGATAATATGTCTAAATTTTAAAAATATAACAGTTATAGATGTTAATTATAATTTTTAACTTAGGAAAAATTAAAAATTATGCATTATAATTTTGACCTATTTTTAGTTTGGTACTTTAAGTTTTTTTTTTTTATTCAATTTTTTTCTAAACTTCTATTGTACAGCCCTTTTGTTCATATTTTTCCAATTTGCACCATTAAGTCCACCAAAATGATGTCATATTGAAAATTGAAAAAAAAGACTAAAACTAACAGAGGAAGTTAGACATGAATGCTTAATTGAAAACATATTAAAATGAAAAGGAAAGAAATGAAAACATGTTAAAATTGGATGCTTAATTTATAATTTAGACATTCATTTGTGTTCTCACTTTTAGAGTTTTAAGCTTTGCTTTAAATTATTCATTTTTAACAATGTAATAAAGATTATTAATCAAATAATGAGATATAATTTAATCCTTTCCACTTTGTAATATTACGGATAAATAAAGAGATAAGGATGAAAGATGTGAATGATAACTAATTTATGATGAAGTTACCATACAGATTGATATTTTAAAATTTTGAAACTATTTGTTTATAAGACATACTTTTATTACTCAATTAGCCATTCTTAATATCAGGCTCATACTTTATACATATAAAAAAAAGTATTAGGTTTATAATTTTCAAAAAAAAAAAATATTGCCTTTTCAAAAAAAAAAAAGGAAAAGAAAACAAATATATTGGTTTTTTTTTTTTAAGAAATGTTACACCTACAATATTTTCTTAAAAATTTTACAAAAAATTATAAGTGACAAGTTGTAACTAGTTTTAATGTGAGCACATTATTGACATCGCTTTCCTACCCACTAGTAACAACTTACTACTTAGAATTTGTTATAAAACTGTTATGAAAATGTTGTGGAGGTAGCATTGTTTTTAGAGGAACTCTTTAAAGTTGTAAGTTCAAATTCCACTTTTATCTACTAATTTTTTTTTTTTTGACAAATCGATAATGAGATTGCATTTTCTTATTATATCTCTCATGTTTAAAAAATTTCAAAAAGATAAAATATCAATAATTATACCATTAACTCAAATGTTTAAATGTTTATAATTTCAAATTACGCATAAAAAATTACATTTATAGATTAAATATCAATTAAGAATCGATTTAAACAAAATATAACATATATATTAAGTATGTATTTTAACGATTAAAATTTTAAAATATATAGCCATGTTAAATATTTTTAACCGAAATTAGTTTAGTGAGAAAAAAATTTTGTTTGTTTTTTTTTTTTCAACATCCAACAGGTGAAACCGGTAAACTCCTTTTCCCCCACTTAAGAAGTCCTGTATGTCATTTGGACTTTCATTTCTCACGCATTTCAATGCCATTTCATTTCCATTTCCATTCCCATTTCATTTTCCTTCGTCACAACTCACAAACCCCCCCACTCTACCCCGGGAATTAAATTTAAAATCCCCCCCACTCTCTCTCCGTAAAACAAATTCCCCATTTCCCATTTCCCGTTTCCCAATTCCAATTCCAATTCCAATTCGTTTACTTTCTCTCTCTTTCTCGCTCTCTCTTCCTCGGAATCATCGGTGCGATTGTTTTGACACACACACAGAGAGCAAAATGGAAGAAGAAGCTTTCTCAAGCTTTCTTCACTCAAATTCTTCAGTCTCTCCGCTTCTCTCGCACTCTCTTCTCTTCGCTTCAGATCGATGAAGACCAACTGTAACAGATCTCTACTTCCCTGATCTTTCGTATATTTCAGATTCTCATATAATCGGTGAGTTTTTTTTTTTTTGGGTTATCGAAGTTTTGGTTGAAATTTTTTTACTCTTTAGGCTGAGTTTGTTTTGTTTGTTTATACTGTGATTTTTTTTTCTTCGAGTGAACTGTGATTTTTGTTTCAGAGTGATCTGTGTGAAAAGTTTTGAGCTTGATGATTATATGCTTTGATTTTTTGCTTTATTGTTTGAAAGAGTGTGTTTTTGATCTGAGTTTGAACTGGTTTCGTGGTATTTGGTTGCTGAGAAAGTGGAGGAAAACGAAGGAAAAAAAAGGAAAGGAAACGGAAAATTATTTGGAATCTCTCTCTCTCCCCTAAATTTGTTTTGAGAATGATTTATTTATTTTTTTAGCTGATATGAACTGTTTGTTTCTCGAGAAGAAATTTGTTTGGAATTTCTCTCTCTTTCTCTTCTGAATTTGGTTTTGAGAGTGATTTTTAAGCTGATTTTGAACTGTTTGTTTCTCGAGAAGAAAATTGTTTTGATTCTCTCTTTCTCTTTGTTGTTTTGAGAGCGATTTTTTAGCTGATTTTGGCTAGGGCGATTGCGTTTTGATCCGATCTTGAACTAATTTTCTTATTGTTTGGTTTCCAAGAAAGTGGAGGAAAACGAAGGAGTACAAAAGTTGTTGGATTTAAAAAAAAAATTATGCTTTGATTACTGTGCGGGTGTGTTATAGTATTAAATATTCGATTGCCTAGGTCCTGTTTGGTTGCCTTGAAAATGAAGGAAAAGGACGGAAAATATAGTAGTGGAATTTTTCTTTTTGTAAAAGTCTGTTTTTTGATTGGTTCGTACAACCCGAGAAATCTGGAAGTTAAATTTTGTTCCTTTTTTTTCTATTGGTGAATATAGTAGAATTTTTTTTTGGGTCATAAATTCAAAGTTTATTATTTTATTTCATTTATTTTTAATTTTTATAATTCTCTGCCTCTAATTTAGGCGATAATATTCGATGATGCTTATAGATTCTTGATATAAGGAAGACTTTAGCTTTGAGAGGAATTAATACGTTTCTCTTTTGTTTTCATACATGGGTGTTTTTGTAAAGGACCAAAAAATGTTATAGATTAGCTCTAGATGATTCTAGATTATTTTGTTTTATATATGGCTATTTTTGTTAAGGAACAAAAAAAAATTGAGATTTAGCTTTAGGTGATTCTAGATTACATTTTGTTTTTTGTAAATGGGTATTTTGGTAAATGAATGTATAGATGGAATAGATTAACTTTAGACGATCCTAGGTGATGTGTTGTATGACCTTAGCTAAGATTCTCTTTATTGATCATTGGCTAGGATTTAAGCTTTTTGGGTATGAGTGATTTTCTATATTCTCTTTTTGGTAGATGCTATAGGATTTGAAACTTTTGTGGTGTTTGGGGTTACTTTTTGGTGTAGGGGGTGATTTTAAGGGGGTGTTTGGTAGAGTAGTTTGAAAATTGTTGTTTATTGTTTTTTGAAATACGTGTGGGTGAAAAAGTGTGTTGAAATGCGTGAAATGCTGTTTAAAAACTAAAAAATGTTGTTTAAAATGGCAAACCAAACGGGGCCTAAGTCTCTTAATTTCTTGATTCTCTGAGTTAGGGAATGTGATTTTAAGAATTATTGTTGCTTTGCTAAAGGGGCATTTGGTAGGGTGGTTTAAGAGTTTTTAAACAATATTACACGTATTTTCACACATTTTTTCATCCACACGTATTTTCAAAAAATACAAATAACGTTACTAAAATAACGTTACCAAATGGCCTTGTGTGAGGAATTGTCTTTTAACTAACTGATGATGCATGGTTTTTGTATAAGTGTGGATATTATTTGTGAACTCTCTCAGAAGTGATTCATCTCTTTTTGTTACTGTGAAATTTGGGAAAGATTCCAAAAAGCATAAAATTCCATTCTTTTGCCTGTTTGTTTCCCCAAGCAGATGGAGTAACTTTAGGATCTGGATGAATTAATAGCTGATGTTTTGTGAATGCTATATGCTAGGACCATATGATTCTTATATGACATGGACATGCATCGATTTGCTATGTGTTTTTCTCTAGATTGGTCTTTGTCCATTCATTTGGTCCATTAGAATATGAATAAAAGATTTTAATGGGTTCTTATATATCTAAATTTTAATGGAGATGTGTTTTGTTTTTTGGATTTTTAGTTTCAGCTAATTGAAGAATGTGCAGTGGTCCAGAGCAATCAAAATCATCACCACCATCAGCATCGTCTACGTCTCCATCTGTGTCAACTGTAGAAACCACATCTAACAACAAAGACATGAATAACCTAACTGTTCAAACTGAAGATTCTTTTTCCAACTTGCTCGACCTTGCTGCTAACAATGATGTTGAAGGCTTTAAGCAATGCATCGAGAGGGATGCTTCTTCGATTGATGAGGTTGGACTCTGGTATGTCCGCCAAAGAGGCTCAAAACAAGTTGTTCCTGAGAGTAGAACTCCATTAATGGTTGCTGCAACCTTCGGCAGTGTTGACGTTCTTGAATTCATACTCGTGCATTCTGAGGCTGATGTGAACTTTTCCTGTGGCCAAGATAAAACCACTGCCCTTCACTGTGCTGCTTCTGGTGGATCTCTTAATGCAGTTGATGTTGTAAAGCTGCTTTTATTAGCCGGTGCTGATCCAAATTGTAAAGATGCCAATGGTCTTCGCCCCATTGATGTTGTTGTTGATGTTGTTCCTGCAAAGTTGCAGAGCATGAGAGTGGCTCTTGAAGAGCTTCTCTCTCACAATGCTTCTGATGGCTCTGGTGGTGATCGCCATCTACGAGTGTCTATTAGTTCCTCAGGTTCTGACTCACCAACTCTATCTTCATCACCAGAACATGGGTTGCCATCTCCTTCAGAGTTTGTATCTTCTCCTTTGAAGTATAATGATGCACCTATTCATTTTGCATTGGAGAAGAAAGAGTACCCTGTTGATCCATCGCTCCCTGACATTAAGAACATTATTTATGCGACGGATGAGTTCCGCATGTTCTCATTCAAGGTTCGTCCTTGTTCACGAGCCTACTCCCACGATTGGACTGAGTGCCCATTTGTGCACCCTGGAGAAAATGCTCGTAGAAGAGACCCGAGGAAGTACCACTACAGCTGTGTGCCTTGCCCTGATTTTCGAAAGGGGGCTTGTAGACGTGGGGATATGTGTGAATATGCTCATGGAGTTTTTGAGTGCTGGCTCCACCCGGCACAATACCGGACTCGGCTCTGCAAGGATGGTACCAGCTGCAATAGACGGGTCTGTTTCTTTGCGCACACAGCCGAGGAGCTCCGCCCCTTGTATGTATCTACTGGATCTGCTGTCCCATCACCTCGCTCATCTGCCTCCGCTGCTAGTGTCATGGACATGGCTGCTGCAATGAACCTTTTACCTGGTTCTCCTTCATCAATCTCTGCCATGTCGCCTTCGCCATTTGCTCAACCCATGTCTCCATCTGCAAATAATGGCATTTCACACTCATCTATGGGCTGGCCCCAGCCAAATGTACCAACCCTTAATCTTCCTGGAAGCAACCTTCAATCTAGTCGCTTGAGATCTTCTCTTAGTGCCCGAGATATACCCCCTGAGGATTATAATATGCTGTCTGATTTTGATGCCCAGCAACAGCTTTTAAGTGACTTGAATTGTTTTTCACAGTCCCGGTCGAATTCTATCTCTGTGAATCGTTCTGGTCGGTCCAAGACACTAACGCCTTCAAACCTTGAAGAGCTATTCTCTTCTGAGGTCTCAATGTCTCCCCGATATTCTGATGCAGCAGCTTCTGCTGTGTTCTCCCCTACTCACAAATCTGCTCTTCTCAATCAATACCAACAGCAGCAGAGCATGCTATCACCTATTAACACAAATGTTTTCTCCCCAAAAAGTGTTGAGCACCATTTATTGCAGGCTTCGTTTGGTGTTCCATCCCCAGGAAGGATGTCTCCAAGGAGTGTAGAGCCGATCTCCCCAATGGGCTCCCGACTCTCTGCATTTGCTCAGCGCGAGAAGCAGCACCAACAGCTGCGCAGCCTCAGCTCACGGGATCTTGGAACCAATAACCCAGCCTCAATTGTTGGCTCTCCTGTGAATTCTTGGGGAAAATGGGGCTCCCCAAATGGAAAATTGGATTGGTCGGCTAATGGAGATGAAGTGGGGCAACTACGAAGATCATCTTCTTTTGAGCTTGATAACAATGGGGAGGAGCCCGACTTGTCTTGGGTCCAATCTCTAGTTAAGGAATCACCACCTGAGATGATGAAAGAGAAGTTGGCAGTTCCGGTCTCAGGTGCTGCAGCATCCGGTGAGTGTTTGAATTCTAATTCTCAAATTGAATCCGTTGATCATTCAGTTTTAGGAGCTTGGCTTGAACAGATGCAGCTTGATCAGCTCGTAGTTTAGCGAAATCGAATTCTTTTTTTACTCGATGAGATAGGGGAAAAAAATTGGAAGGTACATACAATTTTTTGTGGGTTACTGTTCTCTGTTCGGGAAGGTAACAGCAGGGAAGTTTGAGATTGGTGGTGAAGGGTGAAGAATGATGGGATAAAGTTCTGGAAATGATTCAATATTTTTTTACCATTTATTGTTTACAGCAGAAGTATGGAGAGAAGGAAACCTCTCTCTGGGCTAATATTAAAGAAAACCAGTCCAGGTTAGGTATCTCTCTTTAAAGATATCTGTTCTTAGGGTAATTTTTTCTTCCTTGAACTTTCATTTCCTTCTTAGAGGAAGCTGAATGTTAAATTGCAACAAAATCATTAGCTTTGTAACTTCTTAAAAATGTATCTTTTTTCTTCAATATTCCCTTGGGTTGAGCCATTATTGGTTGAACAAAGAAAAAGATTGTGGGGGAGGTTAGGTCTCAAGATGGGGTTCAAAATGGTTTTCGGGGATGTGTTTCCATTCGAGAATTCAATATTTTGTAAGGTTAGTGAGAGAAAAGTGGGGGGAAGGAAATATGTTTTATTTGATGTTGTAAAACTCAATTAAAGTTGTTATTATATCAATACCTTTATTTTTTTTTCCTTAAGAGTGCCTGTCCTGTTCTTATCTTTATCTTTTCCTACATTCACTTTGTTATTCTCTTTACTTGATTGTTTAGAATGTGGGGTTTATTATTTGAGAAAGTATGAGGATCCTGGTCCTACAAGTGGATATATATATGGATTCTTTCAATCTTTCTTGAGAAGATCAGCAAATGGATGATCCTTCTTTCTTAACTATAATGAGGGGTTTTTGATGTAGAGTGTGGTAGGGTATCATGTACCTTGTTTTTGATGCTCACCACTCACCATTTTTATCTCATAAAGTGGGTGGGTGGGTCATTATCAAGAATGAGATGAATAATGGTTGTGTTCATGCTTGGAATTTTTTGGTAGTGATATGTGGGGGCATCATGTGTTGGTAGGGTTTCCATGGCTTTTCTTTTAATGGTCGGTTGGGCATTTTGGATGCTTAGTTTCCAAGTCTTTGGTGTGGTTAGGTTATGTCTCACGAGTCACAACATTATCAAAATATACTGATCAGTTATCATCATTACAGCTTGGTGCTGCCCTGTCCAAAGCTTCATTATCATTAATGGTTACCAACGTGCTTAGTTTTTATAATTTTAGTGATGCTTTAAGCATCTTTTATGCTTTTCAAACATAGTGGTTAAAATCTTAAATGGTATAAATGGTTCTCAAAACTTTTGGACTTTTTGTTTTAAAATTGTCTTTATATTTGAAAGTGTTTCAAAATGGTCCTTATTGTCATTTGATTGAAAATTCTAATGTAACAAACAAGATTCATGAAACCAAGATCGATGATGTGACATGACATCTATTTGTCATATTAGCAAATTTCATTCGTTAGATGATGGTAAGGGTATCATTGAAATAATTTAGAAAGTATGGGGACTAAAGTGAAACAAAGATCAAAGGTTGATGGCTAAATTTGCGATTTAACACAACCAAAAATAAGTACTAGTGAGTGTGTTAGGTTTTCAAGTGTTGGCTCATTTCATGACGTTTGTAATAAATTTCAAGTGTATTGGTGTAAATTTCAAGCTTTATCGAGTTATTGGTGTAATTTACTCATGCAATATGTGGCTGGAGTCTCGGGTCAGAATTTGCTGCTCAAAGAAGATGATAAAGTTTCTATTTGCTCAATAGGAGGAGTTGATCTTTTGCCTATTATCTTGCATCAAAATGAAATTTTGAGCGAAACTTATATTTTATTGGAAAGAAGACATTGGGGTTTCAAAACAAACCCAAATTCGACTTAATTTGGATTTGAAACGAGTGAGAAATAGTAGTTTTTGAGAAGAGGTAAATTCCTACCATCACTCTTAACTCTCATCGATCAGTTTTAGGTGTTATATTGAAACGTTATAAGACTTGTATACAGCCTCCTAAACATGACTTTTCAGAGGTGAAGAGCGGTGCGAACCTTATGCTAAGCAAAGAGAAATAAAGAATAGTCTCCATCTCGATGAGCCCTATGCAATAAAGACAAAATAAGAGTCCATTTTGGTGAACCCATGAATGCAGTGCGTATTAGTTGGTGTCATCAAAGCTTGAAACAACATAACCAACCAACCAACCAAGTGTGGCACTCTCTGGTATTCAAAATTTTTTCAAGGAGGGTCCTTGGAGTCGGTTAAAAGGTCTAAGAGTAATCATTCATAAGGTTCCTTAAAAGGAATTCTTGTACCAAGAATTCAGAAGTTTTGAAGCTGGTTCGGGTCGCATTAGCAAGTTAAACTATTGAGCTGTGTAGCACGGATATAGATACGATACGTAGTATGGCATGATATATAGTATGGTGACATGACATTTCATGACATTTCTTGAAAAATTAAGATACGATACGTTGAGGATACAACGATTAATTAATTAATATTTATTTTTAAGTATATATATATTTTATATTTGGAATAAGTTATGTTTATTTTGAATTTAAAAAGTATGTAACAATGATATATATCGAAAATTAATTTAAAGACAATAAAATATTGTTTAAGATACAAACAAAAGAGTTCAAATAAACTAGACACCTATAAAAGAGTTCAAATAAACAACATTCAAAAAAAAAAAAAAAAAAGAACAACTGAATTAAAAAATGAATTTTCTCTGAGTGCGTATTTGACACTTTTGTGTCTGTGTTGGATACATGTCCAACACCAGTATGTTGCCAATTTTGCTGTGTTCATGCTTCCTAGCTATCGAGTAGTGTCTAGGGTAAGGAGTTTTAACTATATTGAAAAACTTCTCTTCTATCGTGAATTGGCTTATTGGGTTAGAGGCACCCTTATAGTAGTTTTTCCTTTAGAGTCGTTCTCCATTGGTTTTCCATTACGTAACCATATCTTTATGTTTGATTTGGTGACTTGTTGCTTTGTGGTGCTTAAATTGCAATAACTATGACCACATAATTGTTTATTTTTATTCTTAACTTAATTGATAAATCCGTTGTATAATCAATTAAGGGATCTAAACAACTTTGTCAGTGTATGGCATAAAGTAAGTGTAAACTTACCAGGCAATGAAGTTTATAGAAGTGTAGTTCCACAAGATTGTATTCTTACCCAATTTGCTTTGGATCTTCAGTTCTACTTCTACTAGTAAGAATTGGAAGCTTAAATAATATTCCAGAACTGTTAATTTTGTTTTTATTACAATCATCTAGCCCAAACTATACCCACTATTAAGGTGTATTTTAAAGTGTTGATTACCAAACTTCAAAATCTGGTAATCAACACTTTTTAACTTAAAATTTCAGAATCAACACTTAGTTTGATAAGTGGCAATGTCTACAGCATTTGTAATATGTACTATTAAATTATTAATTTAGATTTTAATTTGGTTGGTAAGTTAATATTACTAATTATTCACAAATAAGAGTGTTGATTGTAAAATTTCAAAGTTTATGGTGCATATTATGATCCTTAAAAGTGTCTCAGAATATCTTATTAGAGGTGGCACAGGTTAAGCTTTTGAAATAGTTTGCACTTTCCAATCTCAATGCAAAGACTCTGGTGTAATTGTGTAAACATCAATATGATTCATATAACAACACTTGAGCATATATGTTTTAGCCATCATGCCAAGAGTCAGAGATGGTAAAAATATTAACTAGTAGCTGAATCCAAAATATAAAAATTCATTACAATAGAGAGACATAATAAGCTTGTAGACTACATATAATCCGTAGGATTCATTCTCTTGAGAAAACACTTCTTTGTTGTTGTTCACTGCAATTGTTGCTTCCTCAAAATATTTTAGGACGAAAATTAGATGGTTCCAATGTGTCTGTCTATGTATCTTATTGGAGGTGGCGGCATATAATGTTTGTGAGAGTGGAAAATCTACACGGTTTTCGCCCTGAGGAAGCGCCAAGGACCAGTTGCTGTGCCCACCCTGCAATTGTAATTGCACAAGAGAAAGAAAAAAAGAAGAAGAAAAAAGCTTCAGAATCTTTCAATTTCCAGGGTTCCAAATACTTTTGTGCGTACGTAAAAGTAGTGAAACTAAGCATTCAAGGAATGGTGTAAATTAAAATGTGGAAATATTTTGTTCATGAGTAATGTTTTAGACACAAATTTTTCCTCAAATATTCAAACTTGCTGAGGTGACAAGTTCTTCTTGATTTTCACATAGGCTTATCACTGACCCTACTTCATTTTTCATCATTGAAAACTGGTTGACTAAGCAGATGAGAATTTTTTTTTTGGAAAAAAGTTGTGTCTATAGACTGATTGTTTGATTATAGATTTCATAAGTGAACAACAAATTGAATATAAGAAGGAGAATCACCTCCAAACACCAGCAATTGTACGCAATCCCATGTAGATAACTAAGGCATACCAGATTCCAAGATAACCTCTGTATTTAGCAAGGAGGTATTCTGAGGTAATACTTGCAATAGCCATCATAATCTGGAGAAGAAGAATAAGAAACTTATCAAGAACTATTAATGAAGGAAAAGTTCAGAAAGATAAAAAAAAAAAATATTGAGGACTTGTTTATAGTGTAAACAAAAGAGGGCTAGCTAGTAAACTTGCCATTGAATATGCAGTGTATGCAAAGTCAGCTGCTCCAAAGTTCACACCATCAAGAACAAAAGCAAAGGTGTTTATTGGTTGTGTTCCAGCAATAAACTGATCAACCAAAAGGGAATATGTCAGCTATAATGGTTGAAAGAAATTATTAACATGTAATTATTTTAATGTTAGCGAGAATATACCGGAATGCCTAAATACATAAGGTGCAGAACATTTTTATCAGTGGTAAATACTCCAGCTCCAAAGTATAAACCAGATCCAACCAGAACAAGGAGCCCAAAACCAGCAACAAGACCCATCTGCATGGTCAAAAGTGATTGGCAAATTGAGTCTCATCTAAGCACTTCAATGCTAAATGAAGTCAATGAAGCATAGTGTGCTAAACTACCACTTGTGGAAATGTTGAATTTAATCATTTAGCCATTATTCTGACTGAGTGAATGTACTTGTATGTATAGAAATATAAATACCTGCGATACCCGGATGGCAGTTTCTACTGCCTTTTTTAAGTCCCTCTCAGCAAATGCACAAGCTAGAATAGCCTAAAAGAATGGAGAAAGTAAAGTGATATATCATTAGTCTCTGTTGGGAATAAAGCAATTAGTAAGAACAGGAAAACTATATGCTACATTATTTAGAAGTTGCCAAATCTTTGTTAGTTTTTTCACACATACACACAGCATCAAGCTATATATATGATTCAAACCCATTGAAGCATCTTGATATACATTAAAATATATTAAATGGTGACATTATACAAAGATTACTGTTAGGGACAACAATTTTCACAACTATTGACATGGCTTGTTGTGATTGGAGTACCATCACCTTCTTTTGGGTCCACCATTGACATCACTTTTTATTATGCACTAAACACAACAAGCTATGTTTACAGTTGTGCAAAATGTTGAGTCCTATAATTCTTGTCTAATATAAAAATTAACTAGCTTGATGGGGAAAAAAACAGGCATTGCCTACCTGTCCAGCCACAGCCAAACCATCAGCAAGAAGTGATGATGTTAACCAGACCTGCAAACAAATCTGGAATGCAGCCATTGGAGTAGGGCCAAGCCTTGCAGCCAGTGATGCGGCAAAGGTCACACAAGATGTCACAGCTATAACTCTTGACAGCATCAGAAAACCTGCATGATCAATCCAAAAACATAAGGGGAGTTAAAACCTGCTTTGTGATAAATTAACATTTATCCCAAAAGTTTAAGCTATTAGAAAGTAGTAAATTTAATCATCACTTTTGAAAGGGCTTGGATTTGTGTGAAAATCCAAGAGTTTGTTTAGACCCCCAATTAAAAATTACGGCTTAATTGTTTTTACTTTAACTTATTTAAGTGCAGAACAAAAGTAAATGAAGTGCAATCACCGGATCTACTCTAGTGCATACACATGAACAACAGACAATAAAAGTAAAGCACAAGAGTAAGGGAAGAGAGATGCAAACACAAGATAACACCAAGACGTGTTATCGAAGAGGAAACCGAATAACTCGGAGAAAAACCTCTTTGCGACCCTCCAAGTCGAAATTGATCCACTAGTGAATAAATTGGAGTACATGAATAACAAAAGACCCTCCAAGCCTAGTCTACCCAATGTACTTGAGTCCTCCAAGCTCCTGCTATCAACAAACTTCTCGGAGTCTTTTCTTCACTAGTTTTTTGGATCCCGCAATACGCCCGATTGGATCCACTAAGCCTCACCGGCTTTTTTTGGCAAATTCCCAAAGCTTTCCAAACTCCAAAACGCTCACTACACTCTTAAAAGGTGTGAGTTGTGTTTGAGTACAAATCTCCTCTCAAGATATGACAATGGGAGAGGGAAGGAGAAGAGGCTACAATGATTTCTCACTGAAGATGAGTAGCTCTCTCTCTAAAGGCGGGTGTGTTGTGTTGTAGAAAGCCTATCTAGGGTTTTTTTCTCTGAATAGTCTCCTTTTACTTTTGTGGGTAATGAGAGTATATTTAGTATGGATGAAGGGTAAGAAAGTCACATTTAAAATCTTTTAGGTAGAATGTTTTGCGGGTACCTCGCGAGATGGCCTATCTTGCGGAGCACTCGTGAAATGCAATCTGACACTTAACTCTTCAGCTTCCAGTATATGCTTCTTACATGACCTTTTCGCGGGTTGCTTTACTTGCAAGCTTCTTGCGAGTTAGTCGCGAAATTGCACTGATCTTCATTGCATGCTTAATTCTTCACAAACTTAATACTAAACTCAATACAATAAAATCCCACAAAATACAAGGAAATAAATTAATGCAATTACAACACTTTTTTTCAGGGAATAAAACCAACATAAAACATAGTTGTAAATCACAATTTTACAACTTTGAAATCATAATGAATAGGAATGCTCATATATATATATATATATATATATATATATATATATATATGTTTCACTTTTGAAGTTAAAATTCCAAATAGAGCACACACTGGAAGAGGAGATGAAACCTCGTACCATTTTTAAGAAACCGACCAAATTGTAACTCCCTCCATTTTGGAGCAAAGATATTTACTTCTTGAATCAATCTCCAGAAAAGAATAAGAGCAATTAGGTACCTACAAGGAACATCAATTATGTGAGAATGTGCAGTGGCTGCATGATCAAAAGGATAATATTGACTTTTTGATACAACTTACTGTGAAAGAGCATGTGCAATGGCTGCACCCCTGACTCCCATATGCAAAACAAAGATGAATATGGGGTCCAAAACCACATTCATTCCATCTCCAATAGCTACATAGAATAAGCCCAAAAAAGAAAAAGAAAAAAAAAAAAGAACCTGAGTTAGAGGAATTGTCCAACAATATTATAATATCCCAGATTGTATGGAATTATATATAAAAATGGATTGAAAAGCTGTTGTACAAGTGTACAGAGTCCTATAAATACACACACACACACACATATATATACACACATACTAAAAAAATAGTCACGATTAGAGTTTACATAGTCTAGATCAACCTAGTACGTACACATCCAATATAGGATATATATATATATATATCTCGTAGATGTGGTTAGTGTTTCTTTGAATCATCACAAATAATATATATAATAAAAAAATAGTCATGGTTAGAGTTTACATAGTTTAGATTGACTTAGTACATACACATCCAATATATATATATATATATATATATCTCGTAGATGTGGTTAGTGTTTTTTTGAATCATCACAAATGATATATATGATAAAAAATTAGCCACGATTAGAGTTTACATAGTCTAGATTGACCTAGTACGTACACACCCAGATCCAATATAAGATATATATCTCGTAGATGTAGTTAGTGTTTCTTTGAATCATCACAAATGATATATATATATATATATATATATATATATATATAAAATAAAAAAATAGTCACGATTAGAGTTTACATAGTTTAGATTGACCTAGTACGTACACATCCAGATCCAATATTGGATATATACACACACACACACACACACACACATATATATATATATATATATCTCGTAGACATGGTTAGCGTTTCTTTGAATCATCACAAATGATATAAGATGTGACTTGGGGGCACTCCTTACCTGTGGCATATAGGGGAGTTCTGGTATCCTTAAAGCCTCGGAAGACCCCTTGCATAGCTAAGGAGAGAAGAACTGCAGGAGCACCAAGTGCTCTTATTGTCAAGTACTGGGTTGCTGGTACATACATAGGAGAATCCTATTCAATAGAAGAGAGACTACCATTATGTGGTTGTTATGAGAGAATGAAAATGCATAAAATTAGAAAAAAAAATTATATAATAAAGGACATGAAATTTATAACTAAGTAAATTTCTTGTAACACCCCAAGTCCTTCAAACCCAAAGGCTAACATAACCATGAACACCCTTTTTCCCTTTAGACAAGCCTTTTGGGCTTGAAGCATTTGGGGGTGTTAACACGTCCCTTAATTTTACATCTATTTTTTGTATAGAAGATATATACTGTTAGGACATATGTGGTTCACTTGTTAGGAACATATGTCACTATTTTGTGTAATTAGCTAATCCTTTAACAAAATGCACTTTGCTTGTAATTGGGTAGATCTAGGATGCGTTTGATGCTTCAAGAAACCTTGTTTCAAGTTCAAGTGTTAAAACCATGCAAGTTTGTCCAAGAATCAAGTGAGAAAGTGCTGAATTTTAAAGCTCGATAGCTGCTTGACACCTCTCGACACCTGGCTATCTATCGAGCTTTTCAGCTTTCTTTTTATCACAATCTTGACACCTCTCGATAGCTAGGTCGATTGATCGGGCAATTTTCTATCCCCTTGATAGCTCTTGGTAGCTCGCAACAGATAAGCTCGACACCTCTTGATTGACCGAGAATTATGAAATTCAGATTTTCAGATCTGATTTTCAGCCCATGCTTATGTATTTGTGTAGGGTTTCTTTTCTCACAACTCTAGACATATATAAGGCTTATTTTAGAGGCCGTCACATAAGAGAATACAAGAAGAACATATGCAAAAGGTGACCGATGCCTTATTCTTTCTGAAAGAAGCTACTGCGTCTTTTGCGCCTTAGGGTTTTGTAACCAAGTGCTTCTTGATCTTCATTGTTAATGAAGTGAAGAACTTTGTAGCCAACATCTTCTTCAAGTTGGTGTGTTAGTCACGTACTAGGAACTATGCATCTTTGGTTAGTCATGTACTGAGATCTGTGCATCAAAAGGGTGACGTTCATATATTGAAGAATTCAGAGGTTTTGAAGCGGTAGAAGATTTCTACTGTAAGTTCATCTACGGGGACTGTAGAGTCTAGGGACAAAGATTTTGTACTAAATCTGAAACTTCTCTTTACTATAGTGGATTACTTTTCGGGAAGGTTTCCTCCAGGTTTTTTACCGTGAAACTAGTTTATTTCATTGGTTTTTCTGGGTGATCATATCTTGTTTTATTTATTTTTCCGCTGCATGATTTTGATGTGATATTGATGTTTGTTTACAAGTTTTATTCATAATAAATCTAATTAACAACTTGGGTTTAAAACTTATTAATTCTTTCAGCCGGGGTCTAAATTTCCCAACATATACTTACAGTCTTCACACCCATGATCCTCAAGAGAACTTTTGACCCAAACATAAGTAGCAAAGCTTGTGCCACACCAAGAAGTGTGCCCATGATAAGTGCTGTTGTTGCTGAAGGAACGTTTCGCTTCCCCCTTTTGCGAGGTGCAGCCTTGGGACTAGTGATAGAGGGAGACTTGATTGATACTGCAATAGAATCTGATAACAATCAACAAGAAATATGTTACAACAATGACAATTTACAGCTCTTTCTTTTTATAAAAAAAAATGTTCGCTTTGAATTAAAATTTCAAGAAGGATATGTAATAGAAATGAAATGGAAGTTGTTAATAGTTTTGTAGTTTAGTGGTATTATCTAATTTTCCTAATGGAAAGAACTTGAGTTCTAGTCCTCTTTCCTCATTTGTTGTAAGAAAAAAGAAGAATAATAAAATGGAAGTTGTTATTACTATAGAAGTTGCATGCATTATCCCAAAGTTTTGTAGAAATTAAAAGAAAAAGAAAAATTTCTGAACCCTTTTTGGTACAAATGATAATATTAAATAATTAAGATTAGAATGACTATTGAACATTAATAGCTCTGACAATGACAGTTTTCTAAAACAAGTGTGCATATATGCACTAGTAAATTCAAGACCATAAGTTAAGGTTTATCTACCATGTTAGCCTTTTGTTTTAGTTTCTTATTTTTTTTTGGACACTTATTGAATACATTTGGCTAACCATGATTAATTTGTTGAGAATTTATAATCGATCTCAAAGTTTTGGAACTAAAACTTGGTTGTTGTTGTTTTCAACACTTATTACACGAGAGAGAGAGAGAGAGAGACAGAGAGAGCACCATTTTTTGGTGTAGCCACTTTTGTTTCACCATTTTCTGGCGTAGCCGCTTTTGTTTCAGCATTTCTTGCAGCACCTTCTTCCAAGTTCTGAAGCTTGAGGGCCTCTGCCTCTTTTGCTTCAATACCCAATCTTTCCATAGTGTCCTCCTCAGCAACATAGGAAGTGGTAATGCTCACAATGGGGTACATGGTAATCCTTGAAAGTTGGTTAAATATGGCAATAGCAACTCCAACAGCACCAATATCATTTGCACCTACACAAAAATGGAAATAAAGGCAATTTAATTTGCATAATCCTCTGTATTACCAAGTGTATTCCACAGGATCAGAAAATTATTCATAACTTTAGTGATGTTGAATATTCATAAGCCATATTCTTTATTAGATTTAGAACCAGAAGCAGTTAGATATTATTGCATTAAGTTCTATATTCTTTTAATTTTTTTTTCAAAGTGAATAAAAAAAAAATACTTGATAGTTTGTGCACTTGGGGTATGTAAATGTATCAAGAACTGTTTTTTTCATCAATTAAACACCTCCATGTTTTATGGTAATAATTATCTTATACATCGAGCATATGTAGCATCTCTCTTGTTATAGTATGTGAACTTCACGACTGCATGAAATTCACATACTATATATATATTTGATGTATAAGATATCTTCTCATCTTTGAGGCACTGCCATAGACTCTCTAAAAGAAATTAACGTAGAATAAAGAAGCATACCAAGACGACCAATGAACATTGTGTCCACAAGAGAAGCCACAGGGTCAGC
Source organism: Quercus ilex subsp. ballota (assembly GCA_032727855.1). Taxonomy (NCBI): domain Eukaryota; kingdom Viridiplantae; phylum Streptophyta; class Magnoliopsida; order Fagales; family Fagaceae; genus Quercus; species Quercus ilex. The sequence goes on from CM064911.1 coordinate 5,976,772, forward strand.
AGCTAAAGCAAGGACTGCAGGAACAGCAAGTCCTAAAATCTCCTTGCCAAGTGAATCTAGCTTGCAAACAAGGCTGCAATTACATTCACAAATACATGCAACACCATCTGTTAGTTAAATATTTCTCTAATTTTATTTTTGAAGTAAGAATTCACAACAAAGTAATATAACTACATAAATTGAATTAAATTGCACCTCAAGTCTTTCAAGAAAATGACAAATGGTGTCTTTGATGTCCTCCGGTATTGTAGCAATTCATCAACTTCAGTCTCTTGTTCCAGTGAAGCGGCTTTCTGATTTTCATTTGGTTGTGAACCACCACCATTCTGGTTTTCATTTGGTTGTGCATCACCATTCTGAGCCATGATATCTATTGGAACAAGTTTAAAAAAAAACTATAATAAATAACTCCCTGATGCAATAAATCCAATGAAGCTAACTGTGCTTCTTAACAACGGATAAGCAAATGAAAACATAATCAACCAGCTAGTGAACTAGCTATACCTTAAGAACAATTAATATTAAAATCATTGTATAAACCAACCTTCTTTATTCAGATTATCAAAGTGAAGATATCAATGGCTGCAGAAATAGGAAAGTGGAAGCTGATTGCAGAATGATGAAGTCAAGTCATGAATTTATAGGCCAAATTATGAAATAAAATAACGCCATGCGGTCAAATTCTTGATCATGTAAGATCAAGGAAAAAAATTAAGTATTAACAGAAGTAACCTGAATTTTGAAAAAAGTAGTGCCATGGTCAATAAACAGCATGAAATATAAGAATTTTTTTAAATATTAGATGTTTTTGCTGGGAAGATGCAGTCATGATTCAACCGTTTCATGAAAGGTACGTATCCCATGCACGTATTAGGCTTGAACATTGCCTCAGTTTTATATTCCCCTAATGCATAAACAATGATATGGAGAAGAAAGTAGATACGCAACTTCATGCTCAAACAAATACATGTGATTTTTTTATATATATGAAATAAAATAAATATATACACACCCAATAGCAAAGTCAGAAAATTTCTTCAAGAGACCAAGCTAAATATATACATAAATTAATCTAATGAATAACCTATACACATATACACACAAAATATGTTTGTAACATGATTTAAAAATGCTATTTTTTGTACATATAATAAAGTGTATATATATATATATATATATTGCATTAATAAAAACTAAAAGAATTTTAACTCCTAACTATAAAATCAACATTTATTGTTTCTTTTAAAAAGGAAAAAAAATAATTTTCATATCTTTAATTTTCTAAATGAATATATATTTTTTAAAAGAATGCTTTTATTAAAAAGATTTACTTATAGTATATTTCCAGGATATACTATTATGCTATAAGACTAATTATAGAAAAGATATAGTGCATTAATAATATATATACTTTGATTAATGCTATCTGGGCCCACCAAAGACTAGAGTTACAAATTATTATAAATTGTGATATTTTTATTAGTTCTATTTGGGCTCACCATTAACATCATTTTTCACTTTTAAACGAGTTATTCTCTCTTCTCATATTCATAATAAAGTTTACTCATTAAATTCATATAATTTTTTCATTCTTAAAAAAAAAAAAGTAATTCTTAAGTACTTTCAGAGTACGGTGATTGACGCTCCATCTTCTCATATTCATGGTGGGGTCCACTCATCAAATTTATGGTGGGGTCTACCATGAATGTAAGAAGAATGATCGCTATTTCATTATACTTAAGAAGTACCTCAAAATTTTCCTCCAATAACTACTTAATACATTAGTAGTTTGTAAAAAAGTTTGTAACTCTTAGAACATTTTCCATATACTTTTTTTTTTTTTTTTTGGATACAAGATAGAATTTCTACTATAACATAATCTAAGTGTATATGTGTGTGAAGCTCTCTTTTAGAAACTTGAACCCCGGCCCTTACTCCCCACACCCCACAAGCATTTATATTTATGGTATGTCATAAATCATAAAGAGAAAATTCAAATATTTATTTATGAGGTAATTAAAGGCCATCAATCATATTATTACCATATCAGTTTGTAATTAAGTTTAATGTTGTAAAATTTATAGTACTTTTAGCATTTTCCTACATTAAATACATTTTGAATTGATGAGCTATTTATGGTATAAAAGTAATTAGAGGAAACAATAATGATGCATCAATCATCTAAATAAACGTATTACGGTGGAGTTTGGATAGCGTTGCGTGTTTGCGTCCCTAAAAAGTGGGCCCCGTGCACTGTTTACGAGACTCACAAACCTCTTTTTTCAGTAAAATTTTCATTAAAGTTGGGTCTCACAACACTATTCATATATTTAAAAATTATTTTGTTACAGTATTTTTAGTTTTCAGTAATAAGCGATATCCAAACAGACCCTACATGTTTTTAATAAAAATTTAGGAGGGTTATTATTTAAATTTATATTTAAAATTGCATTTTTAACCAATTATATAAAAGGGTGGAGGGATTTTTGACAAGTCAAGAGGTCATTGCTCCCCTAGCCCCATCTCCCTCCCAATTTACAAGCTAGTCAAGTATCAGTGTATCACAGAGAAAGAGATGAGAGATGGGTTTATCATTTTGCCTAGTTATTAATTAATTAATTATTTTTGCTACCAAGTGAGGGAGAGGTAAATTTGAACTCAAATTCTTTATATATAAAAATAAAAAAAGGACAATATGTCTGAATTTTATAAGTCTCTGATCAATTTTGCTTAATGGAACATATTTGGGGGCGTTAAGATAAATGTTCATTATTAAAATATCTCCATTCTAGGTTGTAAGCTGTAATTTCACCGTTAGATCCCTTACAGCAACGTGGTTGATCTCTTCGTAAAAGTTAAAACATCAAAAGTTAAATATTGATTGAAATTATTTATCGGACATAAGTCACATTTATCCACTTAATTAATTAGTAACAAATAACAATTGTCATTGATACCCATGGTGTACTATATAATCAACCTGTCATATATGTTTGGAGGATTATTATCATTGATACCTGCCAAGAGTTTTGTAACTTAATTAACACATTTTCATACACAAAGTATTTGAAGATTTAAGGGTGAAATTAAGGATTTGAACTCGGAGTTAGCAGTATTTATATTGTAACTATCTTAAAAAAAAAAAAAAAAAATCATTGATAGCCATATGGTGTACCATATAAACACCTTGTTATATAACATGCACGAATAGTGCAAAAAGGATAAAAATTTTCATGATACATTTATTTTGTAAAATTATTATCATTGATACCCTTGGTGTAACACGTAACAACTTGTCATGTTATTCATACAAGTGAATATTATAATCGAAAAACACTTAGAATGGTACAATTTTAATTGTATATAAAAAGTCTCATCTACTATTCTACTTGTGTTCTTTATTTGTATAAATATTTTGGAAAAGAGACAAAAAATTCAATGATACATTTTTTTTTAATGGGAATTCAATGATACATTTATTCAGTATCTACGATAATAATTATTGATACCCATCATATTATATACACGAATGAGTGTTATAATTGAATTTTTTTTTAAAATAGTATTATAAATTAGGAGAAAATTGGCTTTTGTCATTTCTTTTTAAAATATCCAGCAAAATGCCTCATGTCTGAAATTAAATAGAAAAATGCCCTTATTTTGAAACTCGATTTTCTAAAAATTGAGTTTCAAATGTATAACTCGATTTTTGAAACACCGAGTTATAGCGAACGTGGACTTAGAAATTTTATTTTTTTGGAACTTGAGTTCCACTTGAATTGTTTCAAGGAACTCCAGTTCCATGAACTCAAGAACTTCACATGGAACTCGAGTTCCAGAAAATTTTTATTTTATTTTATTTTTATTTTTAGTTCGCTATAACTTGATTGTCCAAAAATTGAGTTTTAAATTGAAACTTGATTTTTAGAAAATTGAGTTTCAAAATAGAGATATTTCCCTAAATAGTTTCAGATATAAGGCATTTTGCTGGATATTAAAAAAAAAAAGGGGTAAAAGCCCATTTTCTCCTTATAAATTATATTAAAAAAATGCCTTAACTTGACTGTTGTTGAATTTTTAAATTGGACAAAACTTATGTACAGTACCTTAGGTACTGTTCCTTAGGTTCCATTTTTAAGATTTTGTTATGTGGTTACTTAACTTAAAAAAAATACACTTCTATTCATGAGCAAAAAGTCACATGACAGAATCTTAAGAGATGAATCTAAGGAACAGCACCTAAGTACTGTACCTAAATCTTACTCTTTTAAATTACATGCGCGTGTTCCCCATGAACTCTAGTATTTTAGGAGGCGTTTGGTTCGCTGTGATGTGTTCTTAATGTGATGCACCTTACGATGATGTGACATTAAAGTTTTTGGTTTATTTAATTTAATTTTCAACATTACTATAATTTAAAATTACAAAATATATCACATTATCTTAATCTCATCACCTTTCTAAACAATGTAATATTATATTCTTGTATTGAGATTACATTAATGTAAGATTACAATAAAATAATATTATGGTGTAATCTAAAATCACGGTAAACTAAACGCCCCCTTAATGTGATGTGTGAAATGTGTAATTGATAAATAATGCACATTGTATTTGGTAGTTTATGATGTTTTCAACCGAGAGTAAGTTTCAAATCACCTTCCCCCACTTAAAATGTATAATAAAAAAACCAAACTGGTTAGTAAAGTTTAGCTTCAAATGCAAATTGTACCTTCTAAATTTGACTGAAATTCTTCATTCTTCTAATTTTATTTTCGTTCGATAGAGTTAAGGTCTTTTGTCCAAAGACTTGAATTGAATAAATTTGAAATTTTGTGAATTCAATTGAACGAAAATAAAATTAGAGAATTGAAATGAATTTTTGTCAAACTTAGAGATGTGCAATTTGTATTTTAGCCTAAAGTATATATATATATATATATATATATATATATTATATCTCAACATCCTTGGAATATACTAGAGAATTTGCAATGAAATTTTTGTTAATAAGACAACTTAAAGTGGTAATCATCATTTTGTCAAAGATGCATGACTTGGCACATATATAGTGTTCCATAGCATGCAGATCCAATAAGACTAACTAAAAAAATTAAGCAAATGTGATTTATAACAAAAAGAAGGTGAGGTCAACTATACATGTACATAGGAAATTAAAGAATCAATTTTCTTTAATTTAAAATTATCTCAAGTTGAGATCTAATTTCCTAAGCAAAACATTCAATTAACAAAACGAGTCCCATGTTGCCACCAGGAGATGACAAACTGTACAATGAGGATTAAAAAAAACAAGTAAATGTGGGGAATTGGGAACCATATATATATATTTCAATAAATAAACAAATGAATAAAATAAAAGAGCAATTTGTACCAGCAATTTGTACCAGAAAATAACCTATGTAGCATGCAATTGATCACTGCAAACAATTTGTCTCTAATGAGAAATTAAATGTGGCATGCTATAAGCAATGGTGTGAAAGGAAAATGACTTGAACGAATAAATATGAATTTACTAAAACTTTTTGGGGAGGAATTAACCAACCAATATGAAAATACACAATTAAAAAGCATGCATGACACGTACATGTTTTGCATGGAGTTATCCTTAGTTCCATAATTCCCGAATAACATTGCGAAAAAAGTTAATTAGGATGAAACAATAATTAAAACTCTGCATCTTGCACGGTATATAGTTGCTTATACTCTTATACACATCTTTCTAAATCACTTCATCTTACACGCGAAAGTCTAGAGTTTCTATAGGTGTAGAATGAAGGGTTTGGTTGAGTACCATGTAATATATATATAATATTACATGCTTATATGTATAATAATATACTTATGTAGACGTGAAATTGAATTGTTTTAGTTTGTAAATAAGTTCATAATATATTAAATTATTATTTGTAATTTATAGACACTATATTAAATTAGCACATTTTTCAAAAAAAAGTATTTATAATTTTTTGTTAGGTTCTAAAAGTTTAGAACAATTGGCAAACCGTGAACACAAACTTATTTGGATATAAATTCCTAAACTTATAGGTTTGATTAGACAATGCTCAATATACTGCAAGTGAGAATACAAGAAAAAAGAAGCTGCAGGTTCAGAAATTTGAAACATGCTAGGTTTGACCGATCGAGATGCTTTTTGCAGATTTTAATTTCTGCTCAACAGCTGGTTAAGCTCATTAAGTGACTAAGGTTTTAGATCTTATTCTCCTAGTATTTAAAGGAAATCCTAAGATACATTTTGAAGAGACTTTTGGAGGTGCTATTTTGAGATCTAAAAGGTATTGTGCCTTCTCTTTTCAAAGTCACTACCAAAATTCCATTTACACTAAACATATTAAGATTAATTGTCATTTTGTGTGTGTCATCATTTGCGCGCAATAGGGATTGCTCAATCTTTCTCTTCCTCTTCCTCTTGTTACTTCTACTAATTAGTTGGCTAGTGTATTTAACATCTTTTATTTTTTTATTTTTACAGTTGACAATCTGCCATATCTGCAGGTGTCAAATTTTTATGTGTCTATAGGGTTTCTCCAATATTAGGAAAAAACTTCATCACTAAGCCAATTAACCAAGTCTAACAACAAAGTTCATCCATCATGTAAAAATTCGAAATTGTAAACAAATTGATGACATCCCTAGTTCCCTACTACTTCCTTAAAACTAGGAAGTTTTATTCACAAATTCTATCACCAATAATCTAAAGAATATTTCAGCTTCCATCAATTATCTATGCACATTGAGTGTCTAGCCATGTGATTGATTAATTTGAAAGTTTCGGGAATGTGATACGTGCCTAGCCATGAATTGTTGCATTAGTTAGCAAATTTTTTAACCTTGTCTGAACAAAGCAACAACGGTTTATGGTCAGAATGGAAAGCATCTAAATGATGAATACGTGAAGTGGGAAACCGCAAAATCCAATCAATGGTAGCTACACCCCTATCCAGCCGAATCTAGGTATTTTGATCACCCGGTCTACGGTTACACCAAGTGAAAGGGTAACCATTGAAGCCAAGATCTTTCAGTCCATAATAGTCCAAAGCATCCCTGAAACTTTGCATTTGTTGCTCCAGTCTATCCAACCATCCCAATTTCTCATCCGCAAACAAAATTTCATTGAAGTCACCCACACAAACCCAAGGCAAAGATGAACGGTGGCTTAAATCACGAAGTAAAGACCAGTAGTTTTCCCGACTGGCTATATCAGGGCCTCCATAGAAACCTGTGAAACGCCAGGCGTCATCCACTCCTTGATTGATAAAAGCATCAATGTGACGATCAGAAGAAGACTGAACATACACATCAAAATCCGATTTCCAATACAAAGCAAGACCACCACCTGAATTGACATGAGGAACAAAGAAAAGGTTAGTAAAGTGTATCCTTCTACCAACTCGTTCCAAAGTAGATTTATCAGCTTTGTTTTCCATTAAGAAAACCAACTCAGGATCTTTTGTAGTCACTAGGGCAACTACTTCATCCTCTGTCAGTGGGTTCCCAAGCCCACGACAGTTCCGGCTAAGGCAACTCATTGCGACCGGTGGTGTTGAGACCCAGCGACCACCTTTAAAGTTTGGTCATCCTCTTGACCACTATAGGCCATACATTGCTTCTTTCCCTCTATATGTACGTCTATCTCCATGCACGTACCATGTTTCCCAAAATCATATTTCTCCCCCTCAGATTCGGTCCCACTACCCACTTTAGTCCCCTGCACAGAAACGTGCTAGTCTTTTCCACCCCCTTGTAGATTGTGGTGTGGGTTTAAAATTGACTGAAATATCACCCAAGGGGCTCAGATTTTCAGCACTCAGCACAATGGAACCCGTGGTAGCATGCTCTTCCACTGGAACTTGGTAACCCGTGGGCTCCTCAATGGACAGATTGACAATGTTCTTCTCCAACCTCACTGCCTGAGACTCCAAATGCTCCCTACAATCACTTGACGCCATGCTCTTATTATCTGATGTGCAACCACGGCTTGCCTCATCAGTTGTGGGAGCCACGGGTTTGGACACTACTGCTTGCTTCACTCCCATGCAATCCTTTTATCAGCAAAACCCGAACCAGTCATGGAGTTTGTTTGAGAAGAAACCCCACCCATAGTACCATGATCTTGAGCTTTCGTTGCTTTTGTTTCAACAAAGGAGCTTGATTGTGAGCAAACCCCGAAATCATAGCCACTGACTTCCTTGTAGCTCTAAATGTATCTGCCCTTAACCAATCACCTTATTGCTGGTTCTCTCTTCTCAACTGACCCATACTGTGCAGCCATACCTCACATTCTCTGTACCCATGACCAACTCTCCCACACTAATAACAAAAATTTGGAAGTTGCTCATATTTTAATCCCACCCATCCCACGAGTTTGCCTTCATTCCAAAGCTTACAGAATCGATGCAGAGGATGAGAAATATCGAGCTTAATTCTCACCCTTAAGAACTCACTCCCCGTTCCGTCATCCTTAAGGTCAGCCACCTATAACATTGTACCCAATATGTTTCCAATAGACTCATCGGTTTCTTGAGTAACAAGGTCTGGTGATATATTATGAATTTGCATCCAAAAGGTAGTGTATGAATAATCAAGCGAAGGCGCCGATTCGGCATCAATAGCCTTCTAAAAGACCACCAAGTTTTTGTCATACGACCAAGGTTCAAATTCAAGCATTCATTCCAGGTCAAGGATATCTTCAAACTTAAATAGCAAAATATTGTCCCCAACGTCCCAAATCTTAAGTTCTCCAATAGGTTTCCACAAGGGTTTAAACGTACGAGCCACAGCATCAATGTTCAGCACTCGTTTTGTGAAAAACTTACTTGCCAACCCATGGACAATTAGCTCCTTCTGTCGTGATACTTTTGCCCCATGTTCTTCTTCTTTCAACAAAGAAAACCTCACCCACATCTCATCTAACCCAGCCATGATACCATGTCCAACCGAACCACAGCCACACCATGTTACCAGACTCATAAGACCGTCCATCCTATCAGTCTCAAAGGAGGCTGAAGGGTGATAAAAACCTAGACTAGACTAGGTACTAAATTCTACAGGCGGCTTGGCTAAGAAAACCCTAAACCTAGCCGACCAGAGAAACTTTTTTAGGTTAACCATCATTTAACATTAAGAAACAATTTTTTTTTGATGAACCATTAAGAAACAATTAGGTACTAGAAGTCTTTGTTGGTTATATATAATTACTATTCTAAAGAGCATGGTTAGCTATTAATGTTTCTCAAGAGTCAACTCAAGACCCAAGTTGTAAATCAAATTTTAATTTATGTACATGCTAAAGGATATTTATACTCCTTTGCCCAAAAGCAAAATTTAATGATAGAATCTTAGTTGAAATTTGATCATTGAATTTAAACAATTGATTGATGACATGCATATTGATATTTAATTATTTTAAAATTTTGCAAATATGAAGAATGCACGAAAATAATATAATCTAATGATTGATTTGATGCAAGAAAAAAAAGTAGGCCAAAATGAGTTTTTGCCCTTTTTTTTTTAAAAAAATATCTTGCAAAATGCCCCATGTTTGAAACTAATTAGGGAAATGCCCTTATTTTGAAACTCAATTTTCTAAAAATCAAGTTTCAAATGTATAACTTGATTTTTGGAACATTGAGTTATAGCAAACGTGGACTTAGAATTTTTTTTTTTTTGGAACTCTAGTTCCATGTAAAGTACTTGAGTTCCACATGAATTTTTTCAAGAAACTCGAGTTCCATGAACTCGAGTACTTCACATGGAACTCAAGGAACTCGAGTTCCATAATTTTTTTTTTTTAAATTTTCAATTCACTGTAACTCGATTGTTTAAAAATCGAGTTTTAAATTGAAACTCGATTGTTAGAAAATCGAGTTTCAAAATAGGAGCATTTCCCTAAATAGTTTCAAATATGGGGTATTTTGTTGAAAAGTTTTGGCGAAAGGGGCAAATGCCCATTTTCTCCAAAAAGGTACACATCATAGTATACTTATAAGAAATTGATGAGTGTTATCTGAACTCCATTTCGCTTGGCACGCATGCTAATAACAAGTGGAGCATGCATGCTAATTGCTATAACCTATAAAGATGTCTTTTAGGAAGGAAAAAAGACATGATCTCATCAAACCCAGTTCCTCCTAACAAAAAACTCTTGAGATTCAGAGATTTGGAGAGGAACAAAATCTCAACAATGTGTCTTGAAGAGTTGAGAGAGAATTAAATGCCTTCTGTGGTTGATTAATTTGAAAGTTTCAAGAATGTGATACATGCCTAGTCATGGATTGTTAGTCACATTTGTGCTTATTTTTCAGAAAGACTAGTCAAGTTATAATTAGGGTTTCTTTTAATCACTCACAAAACCAAGCTCCAACTAGTAAATACCCAATATGAGACTCTCATATGCCCGCACAACATACACTCAAACAATCTATTCCAATCAAATTTGCACATTTTGGGGTATTATAATCTCTCACATAGATTAATGACTTAGGGACAAGGCAACATAATGTAGGACCTGATGAGAATGTTAGGAATCCATGTGAGGGGACTTTTATCCTCATCTTTATCATGGACAAACTTATTGGCACCAAATTCGAAACTCTAGTTTGTCATTGAACTCACTAAAAGAGATTGACAATGTATGTGGTTTCAAAGAAAGTTAACTAGGCTTCTTGGGAGAGAGTTTTATATTTAGGCTCAGGAAGGAAGGCACTTGTTTTAGTTAGGGTCTTGAACGTTTTACCTCAAGAGGCATTTAAAAGTTGGCCAAATTTGAACTTTAATCAGTCTTCAATGTTACATTAATGTGGCTTAACAAAAATGTAGTAACAATAAATTCTATACTTAGGATATTATGAGTTTGAGATTTATATATGTTTTAATAAATTTGGATTTATATATGTTTTAATAAATTTGGATTTAGATTAGATGCTTTCAACCTAAACATGTCTTTTCCCATTATGTAAGTGCAAAGAAATAGATCAAAGTGGACCAAAATGAACCAACGTGATCGGAATGGACTAAATTGGACTAAATGAAACAAAGTGGACCAAATGGACAGAATAGGACCGAGTCAGACTGAATAGACTGAGTTGGACCAAATGGAACAAAGTAGACCAAATGGACAGGATAGGACTGAATAAGATCGAATGGACCGAAGTGGATAGAATGGACTGAACGGGACCAAATTAGTCCATAGTGGACCGAATAGAACCAAGTGGATTGAATAGGACTGAAATGGAGACCAAATAGAACCAAAGTGGACAAAATGGACCAAATTGGACTAAAGTGAACCGAATGGGCCGAATAGGACTGAAGTCGATCAAAGTGGATAGAATGGACCAAATAGAACCAAAGTAGACAAAATGGATTGAATAGACAAAAGTGGGCATAATGGACTAAATAGGACTGAAGTGCATAGAATAGAACTAATGTGGACCAAATAGAGCACATGTGGACTGAATGGACTAAAGTGAACTGAATAAGACGAAATTGACTAAATTGGACTGAATAGAACTTTAGTGGACAGAATGGACCAAATTGGACCGAAGAGGACATAATGGACCAAATAGAACCAATGTGGACCGAATAAGAGTTTTGAATATTTATCATTTTTATTGCAGTTTTTGGGCTCATATTTTTTATTTCTAATGTTTATTTTATTTTTTGTATTTTTTAACTCAAAAACTAAAGAATTTAGCCTAAATATAATAAAATTTCATACTTTTCAATTCAAAAATTAAGAAAAAAAGAAGGAAGATTTTTTGAGCTAAACTTGAAAACAAAAACTACAAAAAGAATTAATTTAAGGCCCAATTAGTCTAAAATGGATTGAAGGGGCACCAAATTGATTGAGTGGACCGAATAGGACCAAAGTAGACCTAATTGGACCAAATAAAAATTGTTTAATTTTTAGAGAGAACAAATTATTTTCAAAAAAAATTTTAGGGAAAAAATTATACATTATATTACAATACAAAATAATTATTTATTCCTATGCATCACGTGAATTTGTCACTATTTAACCTAACCAATAAATAGAGTTTTATATGTGTTAGTATGGGTTGTAGAAAAGAAAAGAAATAAAAATAGAAAAGTGAAGAGTTCCATTGGAGTGAAAAAGAAAAAGGATAGCAGTCACGTGTGTGATGCAGTGAGCACAGTGAAGAAAGAAAAATTGTGATGCAATGAGTGCAGTGAAGAAAGAAAAGTTGTGTGTAAAAGCAAAGTAGACCGGGAGATTTTCTTTAGACATGAGAAATATACAAGAAAAGATTAATTTGGAATTTTTCTCTAGGGGTACTGCAACCATGGGTAGTTGTTGTATTCAGAGTGTGACTGGAGATTTCAGGTTAGTTTATATTATTTCTAGAGAGATATTATTGTGTTAAGTTATGATTTTTCTCATAACATTGGTGTTGGCTTATTCCACGACAAAAAGTGTTGTAATTACATAAATTTATGACAAAAAGTGTTGTAATTGCATAAGTTTATTTCCTTGTATTTTTGTGGGATTTATTTGTAATGGGTTTAGTATTAAGTGGTGAAGATTTGATCAAGATAGCTGAAGGCCACATGAGAAGCACATGCAGGAAGGTGAACAGTCAGGTTAGGTGTTCAGCTCAGTACAACCTGTCCAGGAAATTAACTTACAACTTGGATTCGCGACTTGCACTAGTCGCGAGTGACCTGTGAAGTTCCCCTATTTTACTGAAAATTGTGACTTTTCGTATTCCCATCACTTATACTATATATACTCTCATTACCTATTATCAAACAATTAATGTGCGGAACATGAATATAAGCTAAACACAGAATTGATAAACAATCTAAGCCAATTATAATCACATCCACAGAAGAAAATAAAAGGCAAAGATAAAGGAAGAGAGATGCAAACACAAGGACAACACGCGATGTGTTATTGAAAAGGAAACCGAAGCCCTCGGCTTAAAACCTCTCCGCCGCCCTCCAAATGGTCAATAATCCACTAGAAAATGTAGTTGGGATACATGAATAGCAATAGACCATCCAAGCCTAATCTACCCAGGTACCTAAGCCCTCCAAGCTTCCTGCTCCAACGAGGTTGCGCCGAACCTTTTTCTTTTCTAGCTTACCGGATTTTGCTATAACCCATAGCATCAACCAATAACCATTGGCCCCTTCCAAACTGCTTCCCTTAGCACCAAAATACCCTCTCACAGACGTGGGTGTGATGAGAAAAGGATTTGGTCAAGAACCTCTCAAGGATGTATCAATGGAGGGGAAGAGAGTAGAGGAATTTTAGGAGTCTCTTAGATGAAGATTGGGGATGAGGCAATCTTGTTTTTCTCTAGGGTTTATCTCACAAAATTCTCTCTGGAAGTTCTCTACATTTCGTGGGTATAAGGGTCTATATATAGTGGTGTGTGTTTGGAATACGAAGAGTTAGTTTTTCCCAAACAAGCTGATTGGCGGCTTGGCCTCGCGATTGGTCTAAGTCTCGAGTTCAAGTTGCGAGATAACGGCCTGGCCAGCCTGAAACTTTTGTCCTGTAGTGCGATAGCTGGCGTGACCCTTCACCTCCCCGCATGCTTCTCACGTGTGCAGCAGTTGGCGGCTTGCAAGCCGCGAGTCAGTCGCGAGTCCTAACCGCGAGTCCCTGCTTCTTTGCACAAAGTTGAGCAATTCTTCACACTCTCTTCACACATTACCCTTACATGAATCCCACCTAAATACAGGGTTACTAAGTGTTAAATTACAAGCAAATTGGCACGGAATAAAGCCAACAAGATGGTTGATAAATTTCAACCTTACACATTTAAAAAAAAGAAGAAAAAAGAACAGCCTAGATATTTGGAATTTGCCAATCTAATAAGAACTTGGTTTGATGTATAGAATATAGATATATAGCAGTTTGTAAGGATTTGGTAGCTATGAAGACCTACTAAAAAAAGGCTTCAAGATTTGATAAGGAAGCTCTAACGCCAAAATAGAAATTGCCAATTGCAAGAGGCAAGGTGGGAAAATAAATATAAAATTTATAAGGATGAAAGAACACATGCAATAACTTTTTTTTTTGAATTTCACAGAAGAAGGAAACAGAAGAGTACGTCAATGGATTACGATTGAAACTATCACCAATCTCCATGGTTAATGTTGGGCATATTATGACCCAAGTGACCCAAACCAATTGTAGGCACATGTTCTTGTAGAACAAGTATATTAATCTTTGGTTAGTCTAGAGCTCTCTAGTATATAAACCTTACATTGGGTGCATTATAAACTGAAGTGCTTAATACAGTTGTTGAGGGCTTTTTCACCATAGACGTACGCTGTTAGGCCTAAAAGTGATATTATAACCACAAAGTTTTCTACAATATTTTTGCAAACTCTTGAGGTAGCAGATTCTTATTGGTTTGCATTTAGGCCCACCACTTGTACCACTTTTTTACTTACCAATAACTACTCACTACATCACTAATTTGTAAAAAAAAAATTGTAGCTCTAGAATTTTGTTCTTTTTAAAGACCGTAAAAAATCTATAAATTTAAAATTTAAAACAAAATATACAAGCCCAAAAAAATTAGCCCAACAACAAAAATTAACAATAGTAAAATTAAAAAAAAAAAGTTTAATCAACCAATTTTTTCCAAAACAAACAATGCGACCTTTTAAAAAGTTTCAAACAAAATAATTGTCCTTACCCAACAACATGCATCAAAGCCTAGAAAAAAAAAAAAAAAAAAAAAAAACCTCAGTGGCTAACCATCGTACACAACCAGTAGCAAAGACGCGCTCTCTAACTACAAGTCCTGGCTTTGTCCTTGTTTGTGTGCTCTCTCTTTTATGTTTCCACTTATCAATCAATTATCACACACAATCACATAACAGCAATAAATGCTAGCCTCTATTTTGTTTGATGCAGAGCTACTGCTTATGTGCAAGGTAAAAAACTTTTTGCCTTTTGTTTTGAATCTTTTGATACAAAGTTCAAAGAGATTTTCAACAATGACATTTACACTTGGTAAGAGAGACTTCTAAATACACACAGCTACTTATTGAGAATACCAACAACCCTTGAATAATTACTTCTATTTTGAAATATGAAAATTCCCTCTTCCAACATGCATCACTTAGGTGAACGGCTGGTTAATATGTAGATTAAAGAGAGATCCCTTCAACCTCCTCCCCCCCCCCCCCCAAAAAAAAAAAACTTAGATATGTTAAATGACGAATATAATCTATATTACTCATGATGAGAAGCCAAAAAATATTGTACCAATATTATAAGATTCTAATAACATTACAAGTAGGTCCAAGGCTGATACAAAGAAGAAGAGAAAAAAAAAAGCAAGAAATAATTCTGTCTGGGAATAAATTACATAACATGAGCAGAATAAAAGAAAAATAGAAAAACATTGACATAAATATATATGTAGCTCGACTATAAAAATTCGTGGAGCTTGCAATCGCCTACTTCCATGATGGGTTCCTGAGAAAGCGCCAAGGTCCTGTTCCAGTGCCCATCCTGCAAATTCAGAGGCAAGTCTATTACAATCAACATCAAAGTATGAAAGTTCTATATCATAGATACTTTGGAAACTTGTAGATTCACAATTAATAGAGCAATACAACATAGATATCGTTGTGCATTTGTTTATTCCAAATATATATATATAATTTTTTTTTTTAAGTGGATGAAGGCCTTATAGGTGTAAACATTAAACTTATATTCATCTCACTTCTTACGATGTAAGATATTTCCTATAGGGATTCTTAAGAGGAGTGGCACCTTATAATACATGATGTGGTTATTTCAGTCAATTTAGAGTGTTAAGTGATGTTATTTTGGGGATCCTGTATTTGTTTACTTAATAAGAGCCTTGTAGTTCAATTGCATTGTCTGTTTTTTCTTTACTAGGAGAATTAGAGTTTGAATCCTCCCTCTCTATTGTTGTAAAAAAAAAAAATGTGAAAATTGTAACTTAATAATACTAACAGTGAAAATTACCTCCAAAAAATTCATCAAGATAAAGATAGATATAAAGAAATTACCTCCAAATACCAACAAATGCACGCAAAAACATATAAATGGTTAGAGCAATCCAGATTCCTACAAATCCGTTGCTTCTGTATAGAACAAATAAGGATGCAATGCTTGCTACAGCCACAAGAAGCTGAAAAAGGAAATTTGACAAGGAACATTTTATCAGTGAAAGACTTGGAGAGAATATATAACATTTTATCAAAGGGTCTATTTGTAAACTTACCAATGAGTATGCTGAATATGCAAAATCAGATGCTCCAAAGTTCACTCCATCAAAGACAAAAGCTAATGAATTTATCGGTTGTGTAGCAGCGACAAACTGTTGGATTGGAAGAGGGAAATTTGTGTTAATAGAGAGAAAAACTAAATAAATAATAAAGCAATGTTGTTTTTTATCTTGTAGATGAAAGTACCGGGAGTCCTATTTTTATAAGGTGCAGAACATTGACATCTCTTGAAAAGATCCCAGCTCCAAAGTACAGACCAATTCCAACAACAAGAGCAAGCCCCACCCCAAGAATAAAACTCATCTGCAGAACAAAGTGTTGCATAAATTAAGCACTCACTATGGAAATTAAGAAATGAAACAATTTCATTATTGTTATCTTGATGAGTTCTGGCCATAATAACCTTGGTAATCACTAGGTATAATGTATTAGAATAATGATAAATTCATCATTTTCTAGCAGTTTAGTCGTTTAAGATAAGTAGTGATACAGTAATGTATCATGATACACAAAATTATTGAAGATGAATATTGACAGATAAACAGAAGAAGTACCTGTAATACCCGAGTTGCAATGGCTGTTGCCTTCTTAAGGTCTTTCTCAGCAAAAGCACAAGCTAGAATTGCCTACAAAAAAAAGAAAAAAGAAAGCAAGACATGGTACTGATTGATCACTATATGTATTTCCAATAAAGAAGTTAGAATAGGAAATTTCAATATATGTTTACTTGATTAGTTATTAAATAGACAAGAAAAAAATGTCCTTTACCTGTCCAGCAACAGCCAAGCCATCTGAGAGAAGTGATGATGTTAACCAGACCTGTAAACAAGTCTGGAATGCAGCCATGGGTGTTGCACCTAGCCGTGCAGCTAATGAAGCTGCCAAGGTTACACAGAATGTGACAGCTACAACTCTTAATAATAGCAGACCACCTGTTTCCATGCATATAAACCAAAGTTAAACAAAAACCAATTGTAAAGGGGTGTTTGGTACCTGCATTTAAAAGGTGAAAACATGTGTTTGAAAACATGTGTGGAAATATGTGTAGATGAAAAAGTATGTGGAAATACGTGTAATTTGTTTAAAAACTGAAAACATGTGTTTGAGTGAGTGTATCAAACGGTAAATCTTTAGGATAACTTAATTCAAAATTTCATATGTCATTAAATGGCAAACTCCTAAAGTCTAATTGCAAAGCCCCTTACCATTTTTAAGGAACCGGCTAAACTGCAAATTCTTAAGACTTGGAGGTAGGAGATAGACTTTTCTCATTAATATCGACAAGAGGATTGCACAAATCAAGTACCTAAAAGGACCATCAGAATTTAATCAATTATCAGAGAAATACCAGTGAAGATGCCTCGAAACATCTCAAGAAATAAATCTGTCAATAACTGAACTTTGTAAAACATATTTGTAGTACTTAAGGGTAACTATTACTTACTGAGAAAGAACATGTGCAATTGCTGCACCTCTGATGCCTAATTTCATGACAAAGATGAATATCGGGTCCATAATGATGTTTGTTGTATATCCCAAAACTATATTCAGACCAAATGAAAAAGAGTTAGGGGATATGTCCATGAAAATAAGCTTACTAAAAAATTTTCAAATCCAAACAAAATAGTAGTCTAACTATGATTTTATTCAGTCAATTAACAAATAGTTTTGGTCTATTACTCCTTTATTGCATTCAATCCATAGGCACAACATCAAGTTGTCTTAAGGTAGCATAAAATCTGTAGTAGAAGTATTGATTTAGATCCATAATCTATTATGTGTTTAGAAAATAAGCTCTTTTTCTACATATTTTCTTTATCTTAAAGTTGTTGAAAGAGTAGGCCATCATAAAGAGGTTCTCCAATTCATGTCCAAATGCTAATATATTATATCTCATGTATCTGCAGAGTGTTTCATTTCATAACTAAAAATATTACCAAATTTAAAACTGAAGTACTATAATGAACATGCTTCAAATAAAGTAGGATGAGCATAGATTATAAACTCAACATACCAATGACATATAGAGGAGTTTTTGTATCCTTAAACCCTCGAAAGATCCCTTGCATGGCCAAGGATAGAAGAACTGCAGGAGCACCGAGTGATCGTAATTTCAAGTACTTAAGTGCTGGGATTAGCATGGGAGAACTCTATTGAGAGGGAGAGAGAGAGAGGAAAAAAAAAGTAAGAACAAAGAATGAGGGGTGCATTTGTCTACACATTCAATAAACAAGAGCTAAAATTTTATGCTATTATGGTTAGTGCTCAGAATGAAGACACTTACATCTTTTACACCCATCACATTCAAGAGTGGTTTGGCTGCAAATACAAGGACTACAGCTTGAATGAGGCCAAGAATTACGCCAAAAAGTAGAGCTGTTGATGCTGAAGCAATATGCCTCTTCTCCCTTTTGATTTTGGTCTTATTTTTTTTGCCACCAATAGTTTTATTGAAATCTGATAATTAATAAATCACCAAGAATTTGACATGTCAAAATGAGTATATCAAAGATTTTCTGTCTTCATCTTCCCACAGCACACACTATTGACATGATAACCTGAACTTAATTATAAGTGATGCCTACTTTAGCCATTTGAATATCAGGCAGACATAAACAAAAGCTTACATACATACAGAGAGAGAGAAAGAGTGAGTACCAGTCTCTAGCTTTGAGTCTTTTGCATTAGTCTGTGCGTCTGCATCATTTTCCATATCCTCAAGTGTGTTTTCCTGCATACACTTTTTCCCTGCACTGGTTTCAGCTGAGGCATGTTCAGTTTCCCCACCATCTTCCATACCCTTAACCTTTTCCATGTTCTTATTTGTTTCTGCAACTTCATTTTCACTGTTTTTCGATGAACTCTTTACCAAGTTCTTAGCCTTTTTTCCAGCTTCACCTTTCTCCATGTCCTCAAGCATGTCATCATCATCATCATTAGAGCCCTTTTCTGCTGCTTTGATGCTGGCTCTTCCAGCAACAGTATCTTCCTCTGCTACAAAAGAAGTTGTGATACTAACCAGTGGGAATATGGTAATCCTTGAAGCTTGATTGAACAAAGCAATAGAAACTCCTGCAGCAGCCAGTTCCACAGGTCCTGTACAGAAAAGGAAAAAAAAATCAAAATTAAATTTTTTTCACTTACTGATTTATGATAATTAATTCAAACTTATTGGAAACTTCTCCCACTGGAGCCAGGAATATAATGCAGATGATGGGTCTGGACCATCTTTTCAAATCTTTAATCTATACAATTTGCTGGCCATTAGTGTTGCTGTGGCTCTGTTGTCAACAAGTTCATTTTTTAATTTTATCTTTCATTCACACAAATATTTAATTAGTTATTAAGGATGAACCCATGACCTTAACCATCATGCACCAGTTTAGGATATCGATGCCAATTTTGGCTCAAATTAAGAACATTGGTCTAAAGTCCTGCTCATTACCTTGGCAGAGAACTCATATCAGTCACTATAAAACATACTGTCAATTTGGCCACTACAGAATTAAATGATGTTGGTCTGCCTTGAATGCAGAGCTTTTGTATATTATTTAAAGGCAGTTGATTGTAACACTTTCAAAGAGAACAATGCCATTCAGTAAGTTCATGAATTATATGGAAAACTTCTTTCAAATTATACAGTGACCACTGAAAAATGAGACTAATGTTGTCAAATGCTGTACAACTTTATTGGTATGTTTTGTTTATCACCATGCAGATATAATAATGAAAAAAAAGAAGAAGACAATAATGCTTGTAAAGAAGCTACATACTCTAAAAATAGATAGAATATTTTACATGAAACATACCAATATGACCAATGAATGCTGTATCAATTAGAGAAGCAATGGGATCAGCAGCTACAGCAAGGGCAGCAGGGAATGCAATGCCTAGAATCTCCCAGCCAAGTATATCCATCTTAAAAACGCTTCTGGAATCACATTTTGGAACTAAGCATTAGTTCATAGAAACATTATAGGTAGAGGTTTCTCTAACATGCATAAAAAGACATGATAATTAACATGACAGGAACTATCAATCATAAATGAATGAGGTAAATGCTAGAGTGAACAAGACAAAAAGGTATTGAATCCTTAGCTGCGAATGTATTGTCTTGAAATACTTTCTCAACTTAGACATCCAATACCAAAAAAATAAAAAATTGAATAGAAGCATCTTAGACATCCAAATAGCATGCATACACTTCCAAACCTAAAACATGGTTTCCAATGCAAAACCACATTAAAACTATACCTTGTATCTTTAAAGAAAACAAAGACAGGCAACTTCTTCCAATTTTTCTCTGCCGGTACTGCACACGAACTTTCACTCTCAGCCATGATCTCGAATGCCAAACAATGTATAATAACTCCAAGTTGTTGTTTCAGTGATGAGCAGTGGTTTCAGTTCCCAAGCATACACAATGCCACTCTGATAATTCACTTCCCACTCACTCAGCCATATAATCTGCAGGGTGCAATATAAATTAAACCTGTTAATTGATTGCAAAAGACACGACCATGTGCACTATAATGTTTGTAAAAACCAAATGATCCCATTCCAAGGACAGTGCAGGCCTTAACAAGGATGGTCATTAATTGAAATGTAAAATTAATCATCGAGCAACAAGCTCAAAGAAGTAGTAATCCCAACCTTGTTTGTCTAGAATATCACAATGCAGCTATGATAGCCAGGATTGCAGATATCCAAAAACAAAGGGTGGCCTTAGATATTATCAATAGGCATGTGAAATGAAAGCCACAATTTACGTACCATGAAGTTGGAGTGAATTTAAACCCCATTTCTTGAAATTAAGTAATAGATAAACCCTCCCTCAGTCCTTTAATCAAGTAATATGGTAATTCCAAAAGTAACCCTTTTTTGTCTACGAGATTCTTAATTCCTTATTACTAAAGTAGTAGAACCCTCCCTCAGTATAGAGCACTTTTGTATGCATATAGGTGAACAAAGATTTTAATTCCTCGAAATCAACTTCTTTTTTGTCCAAACTAACAATGAATTTACGTGTCAGAAAACTGTGACTGACAAAGACTACAAGACTGTATATACCTCCCTCAGTTCCATATATCCTTGGATGATTTCACAAACAAGAGTCTCTATAATTCATATACAAACAAATAAGAATATTAATCTTTTGGAGAAAGACCCACTCTGTCCACGTGCAGGTGAATCCTTCTTGTTACAAATATTCGACCCGTCTCTTCCTCAGGTTAACCACAAAGAAATGTTAAACAATGAACAAATTTATGGACCCCATGCAGGCGGGGTTCAATATAAAATTTGCATGAAAAGGTGGATATATAAAATTAAAATGGAAACATCACCGACTCTTTTTGGATTTTTCATACGTAGTGAACCTAGAGATGTGAAGAAGCTTCGTTTTAATTTCCTTTTTTGAGCTTCTACGTCATGTCTTTAATATTTCCATTGAAAATAATATATGGTTCTGAAGAATCTGGACATCAATTCATCAAGTTCTAACCATTTTGAGAATGGAAACTCACATGAAAGTTCTTTGATATGCATGTGTTTAGGTTTGTAAGTAACATTCGTAGGTTTGTTTTCCTTTTCTCATGTTTTCTTAGCAACCAAACACGACTAATTTCTTCATCATCTTGAAAAGACTCACCATCATTTACAGATCCTACTTAGGAGATCAAATATATTGAAGATGACCATATTTATGTAGCTTGGTTTGTTTTCCTTTTCTCATGTTAGCAATCAAACACGTACGACTAATTTCCTCATTATCTTGAAAGGACTATCTATCTACTAAATGAGCATGCATGTTGGCCAAGAGTCTATTGACTCAATAGTAGAATATAAGAGAACTTGGGTTCAAATCTCTTCAATAAAAATATGTGTATTTTTCAGAAATAAAAAGAAAAAATGAAATATTATTATTATAACCCTATATAAAGTAGGCATATTGGTTCCAAATTTTGAAAGATATTTGCGTTTAAAACAAAAGGAGATATATATAAAGTAGGCATTTTGGTTCCAAAATTTGAAAAATATTTGCATTTAGAACAAAAGGAGATATATATATATATATATATATATATATATATATATAAAGTAGGCATATTTATTCCAAAATTTGAAAGATATTTGGATTTAGAACAAAATGAGATAAATAGTGGAGAGTAGAATATAGGAGAAAATGACTCCATCAAAACGCTATAATGATCATATGATTAAGGCTTAAGTAAAAGTCAATCTCACCCAAAATTAATCAACACTAGATGATGTTGGATTTGAGACAAAAAAATCACTAACATTTACAAGTCCTACTTAGGAGATCAAATATTTTGAAAATGACCATATGTACAATGTCATTTATTTCCTAAACGTCACTTAATAAAATAAGCCACCAAAAGTAAATTACCAAACCAACACTAACTTAGCAAGACACTGGAGTACCTCGTGTGCACGAAGTAGAATAACTTGTCAAAAATTGTACCTCAACTGGTTAACATCTCTTGATGTTAATAATACGGATTGTGACGAAAACATCTACTGTTGAAACCCTCAATAATTGAATATATATATATATATATATATATAAAACTAGAATTCATTCGTCTAGAAAGAAATAGGAGTTTCAATTATTACATAAACGGTCAAACTTAGTGAGACACCCTATCTTGTCCTTTTGGTCCTACCAAATGGGATGGGAAAATTTTGACACTATTAACTTGATTTTTTTATTAGTAATGTGAATTGATATAAAGATCCGTCCGCTTCTTTTGACTTGGAGATTCCTACCTCTTTTTTGTAATTACCTTCATATATTTAATTGATTCCTTGACTCTAAGATCCCACCCAATACGTCAAAGACTCAAAGATGCTTAATTATACCCTTTACTACCGTATTAAGGGCCTAATTTTCTTGGTAACTCAAGAAGTCCTACAAATAGTACCTTTCTTTGAATCTTCCATAGTACTTTTAAGTCTGTTGAATTGTTATATAAGTCTTTTTTTTCCTTATTTAACTATTCGACATGAGCTTGTCATGATTTTGCATGAACGTGATTTTCTAGGTGGAAAAAATTGAAGGCCTTAATTAATTAATCTTATAAATTAAAAACTACTTTTTGTAGGTTGTTCTGCTAGTCTCTTTCAACAAAGTATTTTTTGAATATGCTCTATATATAGAGTTTTTTATTTTTATTTTTATTTATTTATTTATTTATTTTTTTGTGTGGTTATTGGTAGTAGGGGACTAGGGGTTATTCTGCCAGTTTTATTATGTTTTGTTTAAATGTGATATAGTTTTGAGTTTTCATGCACATCACTCAAAACTCAACTATATATACAATACATGTATTGTACGGTATTAGAGCATGAAAACTGCCAGTATTAATTGACTGATTACTCCATGTATTGTACTATCCTGTCCTTGTATGTACAATACATGGAGTAATCAGTCAATTAATAAAACCATCATGCATCACATATTTCACTTTCCAGAAAGAGTATTCATAAGCAATCGGATAAGATTTCTAAATAATTAGAGTAATTAAAGCTATACTCTAACAAATTGGTTTCAAATAATTAAAGAAGATTGGATAATATTTTGATTCTCAAAAAAAGAAGAAGATGATATTTTATTTAATAAATTATGACTTTTAGTAAAATAAAGAAGAAGAAAAAAAAGTCATATAATGCAACTAGTAAAAGTTGAAGAGACGATAAATTACTTCATAACACCCTTTCTTGCTATTAAAGAAAGTACTATGAGAAATTGAGATCATGGAGAGTCACAAAAAAAGAGTTTAAGGAAAAACGTAGGAAAGTCAAAATTGAAAAATTGTGAGGATAAGAAGGAAAGGGTTTCATTTATTTATTGAACTAACAAACACCTGTGCAATGAGTAGAAAAATATAGAAAAAACCCACAATTTTAAAGTCTCGACTCTTCCAAATTTTAATTCCAAAGCTCACCAGTAATCTGCTCATTTCATAAATAAGTGAGGATAAAGCCATAAGTTGTGTTAGAATATCATAGTTATTTTTATTTTTTTTTGAGGAAAAATATCACAGTTAGTTGGCTATGATAAATACCATAAGTGGTTAGAATATCGTGGATTACCATTTTTCCTCCGCTAATAACTAAATTCCTATATATATTATGGGTTTGGCTTGAATAAAGTGTTTCACTAGTTCCAACACTATATGGACATTATGTGTTTACATCGAACCATGTCCAGTGTCCAGTATACTGGAATATTGAACTGAAAATTTAAACTTATATATAGTTTACAACATCAAATGGATTTAAAAAAAAAAAAAAAAAAATCCACTCATCTTCTTCTTTTTCATTTAACTATTAAAGAGTGGAACAAAATTTGTTCCTCACATTTTTTTTTTTCTTTTCTTTTTTCATTTGGGTCAATATGGGTGCGTGAGTCATGTATTTAACTATTTGATTATATATATATGTGTGTGTGTATGTATTTTAAATCAAGTTGTATTTACTTACATCAAAATAATTTATAATAAAAAATTCCCTTTAGGAAAAGGAATTAGACCATAGGAGGGAATAACTATTGACATTAATTTGACAGTTTTTGAAACAAAATAACGCTCCACAATGCTCAACTTAAAACCTGGATTGTATCGACTTGAAATAAATAGTAATGTTTAGACATCTTTCCTATTTCTTATTTGATTTGATTTGCAGAGCAATACTTGTACGCAGCACCAAAAAAAATTTACATACTTACAATCACTCATTTTTCGGTAAAAAAAGAAGAAGAAGCTTCTTGTTATATTTAACAAAGTTAAGACACCTGTGATGTTATGTAGTATTTCTTATACAATGACAAAGACAACCTCCTCTTATTCTCAATCCACCTAACACAACTTAAGCTCTGTCTATACTCTATACCTAATCTAGGGTTAATTTATATATAAATTTTTCTATGAATTTATAATGCACAATTCAATATATTAAAAACTATAGTCGTTTATGTTTTTTTTTTTTTTTTTTTTTTTTTTTTTTTTTTTTTTTGTTGTTGTTGTTGTTGTAGACTTTACTTAGACTTTTAAGTTGAATCATGTTGATAAAATGTTAGTTCTACTTATGTTCTTTATTTCTTTTTCACTCTTAATTTCACATCAATCCTAACAAAATTTAAGGAACAAACCTTGCTCTAAACACCAGATCTATCTATATTGAAATGAATGTGAGTGAAAATTTTTATTTTTATTTTTGAGAGGAAGAGTGAAAAACTTTACAGCCTCAAATAAAATGGTGGGTTCCACGTTACACTGTTTTTATTGTATATAGATTTGTGACTTTTTTTTTTCTCCGAACAATGACAGTTTAATTATGATATTGGAGGAGAGGAAAAAGGAAAGCTGGATTGTCATATACAAATCAGAGAGGCAAAACAATTTAACACCCTTTCTTGTCATTAAGGATTTCAGTTTGAGTCAAAAATTTGTTGAAGATTGAAGAACATTAAAATGCATATTTTTTTGGCGAAAAGTGTTGGTACTTCAAATCAAGAGGAGAAAAGACAATAATTTGGGAGACTTATATTAAAATTTGTGATATATGAGGGAAGAAAATGAAAGCTCAATTTGAGAGAAAGATAAAAGGAAAGTTTTAAAAAACCGACATTTGTTGAAAAATTTGAAATGATCAAGAGTATTAGATTCAAACTGTAAGACAGATTATGTTCTACCCATAAGGTCGTAAACATACTTATAAAATATTTATTTCTAATTACAATTAATGAAATTATTATTTTTGTACAATTGAAATGATTCAGTCTAAATATTTGAAAGAGATTTGGCCCTATGCCTTCAGGTTGCCATGCTAGTGAATTAAATTTGAAGATCAAGATGTACAATGATCTTTATGCAAAAAAAAAAGAAAAAAAGAAAAAAAGAAAAAAAGAAAGAGTTGAAGAGAATGGTCAGTTTCAATGAAGTACGTGTAACTTGATCTTGAAGGACAGATGCATATAAGTTTTGATTTTATAGCAAAAGTCAACACCAACAAATGTAAAGCTTTCGCAATTGTCTTTCCTATTTTTTTAGGAGTCTATTTTCATGATTATTTAGTCATGACTTTGATTGATTGAAACTGAGCGGGTTACCAATTTTGTTAATATGATTAGGCAAATTCACAAGGTAGCTAGGTAGTTTGATCATCGAAAATAGTAACTAAATCAGAATAGTGCAACCTAAACTAGTAATATTTTGTATATATATCGATAAGAATTAAAGAGAAAAATACAAATATTGATACCTTTCTTACCATTCAAGAGTGATACAAAAAAAAGTGAGACATTTTTTTAGGAATGTTATAGATCAAATGACAAATATAATAAAAATGTCAAACTATCGAATCACTATCAACAGTGGAGATATTGAATTTGAAGATTTGGTTTTTTTGGTTATGTTCTTTGAAAATAATCTTCTATTTTTTTAAAAAACAAAAATTTAAACCTTGTAAATAAGCTATATATTCTTGAAAATAACATATGTTTAAAAACTATTTTCTAAAAACACAACCAAACATGCCCTGGAAAAGATGAAAAAAAAGTCAATTTGGGAGAAAGGGAAAGCAAAAGTGAGAGGCCAATACCAAGTAGAATTTGACTTGAATGACTAGAATAGGGAAATATATATAAAAGAAAATGGATTCAAAAAGCTAAAAAATTATTGAAGATGTTAGGTGCCATGCATATCATATCACAGTTAAAAGAATATTTTTGAGGTCTATGCATATTGTTTAGGAATATAACGTATTATAACTAGTGAAATATAAAGTAAAACATTATAATAGGTTTTGGGGAATTTTTTTTCTCTTGCAATATCACACAATATAAATGTATTGCATTATTCTTACAAACAATGGTCTGGTAAAAATGGATTGGGTCCAACTAAACCAAATGTTAAATACGATAAGAAGTTAGGAGAGATATAGTATCATATATAGGGGTGAAAAGAGTTAACCTAGTGGAGTCGGCCAAGTAGTTGGGTACTCGGTCTTAGAGTGGCAGTTTTGGGTTTGATTGGGAGCTTCTTAGTTCAAGTCCGGACATCAACACTTTAAAAAAACTCTCTGAGCCAGCGATTTATTCCGCTATAAGCCTTCCTATTACAAACAGTAATTAGTTTCTAGTTGAAAATTTTGAAGAAACACTATGAAAAACCAAAAAAAGAAAAGGAAAAGAGTTTCTAGAATTTGTGGTTATGGGGGTGTTTGGTAATAGTTTTCAAACAACTATTTTTAGTTTTTAAACAATATTTCACGCATTTCAACGCACTTTTTCATCCACACGTATTTCTATAAATATTTTCAAATAACAATTTTTAATTTTTAAACACATATACCAAACGGGCCCATGTTTTCTTTGAAATCAAAGCTTGGTGTCAACTTCCTTGTATATCCTAGATTTTCTCACAGATCAATACCCTAGGGTATATACTTGGCACAACTGTTAACATTTTCTTAAATTATTAGTTTTGTAGTTAAGAGAGAGAGAGAGAGAGAGAGAGAGCTAGGTTCTAGAAAATTGTTCCCAATAAATAAGATTAGGGCATTGAATCAAAAGTACATGGACCCAAGATGGTCAACTCAAATAGACAGCTTACCTAACCAGGGGAAGCCGTACAAATTTCAGTGGGTAAACGTTGTCAGCACTGACCATGCCCGACAAAGTGACTTTAAGATTTAGGACCCAGAAAGAACCATCCCCAGTTGATCCCAAAGGGCTTTGAAAAATCGAACCATATATTATATTCCTATTCCTTTTCTTCTTTTTCCTGAGTACATTCCTATTCCTGTGACATGCAGCCAGTTTGTCTTTGTGTTTTTAATGCATTATGATTCGTATTATCTAGATTTAATTAGATTTGCTCATTCCCAGTAACTAGATTCAGAGAGATTTGCGGGAAAAAATTTCAAGACAATTAAAACTTATCCACAATACACACACATGTGATATCCAAAAAATTCACATGATAAACTTCATATCTCTCAAAAACAATTGTGAGTATGAGACTGTTTTAATGTATATATGCTGATATACATAAGTACCATTGAGTCACTCATACACAATACCAAAACCTATTTCCATTAGAAGGTCAAGTGTTCATGTTATGCAACTATCTAATACATGGGGAGTGTACAAACATGCGATTCATGATGTGGAATATCTACACGTACATGTGTGTTTGTATTTGTGTGTGTTTGAGAAAGACGATATAAACTATAAAGTATATCCAATGAGTTGTCAAACGTTGAATACATAGAATGTGGAAAAATTAAGAAAGAATACAGAGTAAGTCATCTAGATTTTGAAATGTTGATTGAAGAAATTAGCGTACCTTTGTATTCTCTTTATCAAAGAATGCAAAGCTCTTTACGCCAACTTCTCTTTGCTCTTCACCAAATGCGACCTACTCTACCCTTTAAGTACCCTTTCCTCACTCTCTCACATCTATCACAAGCCATTATAAAATTAGTGCATGAGTAAGAGAGAGAAAAGACAGAGAACAGCATTTTCATCTTCTTTATGTAAAAAAAGTGACATATATATGAGAAGATATGTTTTGGAACTAAAAAGAGAAGGGTAAGTTTGAATTCAAGGAGAGGAGGAATAGAGTTTACATGTTACAATCCCCCTATGGATTTATTATTATTATTATTATGGTTTTTGTATTCCTGTCCATTTAAAACTCATTTTCTCTATTATCTCAAAATAGGAAATTTAAAAAGAAGAATATTTCTAGATTAATAAATTTTTATGCATTCACTAAAAAATTATATGAAATTTTTTTGTACTTTTCATTATTACCCTCAATTAACAATTCTTATTACCAATAGTTCGAACATTATATAAACTAGCTTATAACCTCTGTATATACATGGATGTCATACATGCACATACATGCATGCACAGGTGGGCATGTGTGAGCATGTGTGCACACGCGCCCCCACCCCCCCACACACGCATGTGTCCCCCCCCCCCCCCCCCCCCCCCCCCACCCCCCAACACATACACACACATTTTTTTTTTCCCAAAAATAACATTTCTACTTGATAAGTAATTGACTATGTACATTCATAGTTTTATATAGAAGCATAATAAATTCAAATTGAGTCTTATATATATATATATATATATATTTTAAGTTTAGATGCATAAATTTGCATATAAATATAATTGACACACAATTATTAGTGTATAATTGAAAGGAGACTTGGCATGAAGTTGGTGAGTGTTTAAAATCTAAAAATAATTTGAAGGACACTTGGCATAAAGTTGGAATGTATTTAAAATCTGAAGACACTTGTCAAATAATAAGACAATTAAAATTACACTTGCTACAAAATTAGAATGCAATTAAAATCTTATTTTAAGTCTTGATTGAATTTTCTCTCAATTTCTACTTTTATATATTATAAAATTATTTAATACTCCAGGAGTATCATAAATGCATACTCCTCCCTCTCACATGAATTGTGGTTTCACCAAAAATTTAATTAGTGGGACATATAGTTATGTGAGAGAGGAGAGTACGCATTTATGGTATTTTAGGAGTATTCAATAATTACGCTTATATATTATATAAGACTAACACTCGTCGTCTGTCTATGATCAACAAAATAAAGGGGGGGGGGGGGGCACTTTGTCTATTCTTATTTCTTTTCTCTTTTTATTTATCAAAATATCCAAACAAAGAAGTGAGTGATCATTCTCTAATTACTTCTCTCTATCTTTCTTTTATTCTATTTTCTCTTCTTTTCCAAATAGCAAATCTATGTACACAATTGGGTTTTAAGTGATAGTCACTAGTAATGACATGCTTTGTGGTAATTAAAATATGTGGTTTTAACTTCACTTCTCTCTCTCCTACTATCCAAAAAAACATATGCACAAGATTGTCTCTTAAAATGTTTTATCACAATTAATTTTCCAAACTTTTTCTCAATTTGTAGATATAACAAATTGTAATAAGTGAAAAACTAATGGTATAATTGTGTGTCATGTTCTCATTAATTACAACTTATCACCTTAACAATTTATGAAAAAAAGTTAGAAATATGTCGTATTCTTAATATTATTCTTTTCAAAAACTCAAATATAATTAAAAAAAAAAAAAAAAAAATCCCCATTGTCAAGTTGATACTAGAGCAATTTCACCAACGGTTGCATGAAAAATTATGGGTTTACACGTAATTTTAGCCCTATCACTAAAGGTGAGACCCACCCTCCAATTATGCAGCTATATATAGCCTATATATGATAGTGTTCTTCTTTTTTTTTTTTTTTTTTTTTTTTTTTTTTTTTTGAGAAGGATAGTGTTCTTCTTTTTGTGCTACACATTTAAGTGCTTTAAAGTAGGTAGCAATCAAACTTTAACAATGGTGGGCTACGTAGGATTCCCAACAAGCCATGCCTGTCAATGTGGTTGCCAGACCTAATTTTTTTACCGGTTAGACATGCTTATCGCAGATTATCATGAGCTTTGTTAAACCAATCCATGGCCAATTGATTGGTGAGAATTCAAGTGGCTCTGTATATGTATGAAAAAAGTTTTGTATAAAGAAGCATACATATGGATAAAGTTATAAAATGGAGAGAAAGGTTCATGACAATGGCCTTTCTTTAGCTAACAATCATTAAGGCCTTTACTATACAAAGTGTTGTTTCCCTACTTTCAGGCAATTTTTTTTGTACCCACTTTGTCTTTTCTGAAGTAAAACCTATATGAGTAATTCTTTTTTGAGAAGAACCTATATGGGTAATTCAATCAGCCAGATGGATTGAAATCATTTATGTAAATAAATTAGGTTAGACAACAATATAATTACAAGGTATGGCTTGATAAAACCATTCACATGTACTTTATTATATAACCTATTTAATGAATCATGTGACTTATTTAAATAATAAGCAGTGAATAATTTTATGAGTTGCCACGTAATTAATAAGTGAAAATTCCTTCAACCATACCATATAAACTTTGTCAATGTACATAGAATTTTGTGTTCATGTATCTATATAAAATTCAAAGCATAGTCTTTTTTTCTCAAAAAAATATATAATTTATTGTTTAAGAAAATGCATTTATTTGTTGAATTTATCTGAACTTATTTTCAGTTTAGTTGACAATAACAATTAAGAAGAGTAATTTTTCAGTAACATTAAGAGTAATATAAATTTCACTTCATAAATTTTACAAATTGATGTATCAACTTTTAAGCACATAACAAAAAATATATATATATATATATATATATATATATATATATAAATATTATATTATTAATGTGACAGAAATCATATTTATTAACACTTTATTTTGTAAATATTTTATAGTAAAATTGATAATACCTTTAATATTTTTCTTACTTTTTTTCAAATTTTTATTCAAAAAAATGAATATAATTAATTTTTAGATATATATATATATATATATATTCAATTTTTGTTGTGAATCAGCAATATCATCATTCTGAATTTGATTAATATAAGAAGATGGAGTCCACTTTAATGTGGAAGCCACAATGTTGCGATTCCAAGCTCGCTGAAAAGATATGGTCCTTTCTTTCCCAGCATTTTTCTTATGCGCTATTATAAAGCAATCCCATCATGAAGTGAAACTTCTAACTTCGACTTCTTCATCAATTTATTAGCAAATAAGAAGGAGAACAATTTAGTTAATAATTACTTACAAAATTATGTGTGTCCTTTTATTCCCATTACTTGAGGAAAAGATATTTAAATTCTGAATATCTTAATTAGAAACACCGAAACACTTTTTTTTAGGGAGGAAAAGTGCAAGGGAGGGATAAAAAAATGGTAAAACAAAAGGAAGATAGAATGCTTTTATTATATATTTGGTAGAAGAATAAATATGCAGAGAGAATAAAAATGAGAGTTGTGGGGCCAGCAAGTCAGATAGCCCGGCCCAATCCGTTCAGGACCGAAGGCTCGAGCCGAGGAGGCGTTAACAGTCCGAGGATGAAATCAGTAAGCCCATGAGCCCAATAAGAGACGCCGAGGATGACTCTATCCTCGGACGTCCGACACTATAACATGAACAGGCCACATGCCATCAAGGGATCCTCCCTGACCATTCGAAGGGCAGGGAACAGGTACCGTACGCTAGCAATAGAAGCATAGTGGAGGAGCAAGTTCAGGACGAACTGTCACCTCCACATTAAATGCCCTCAACTAACGTCCTGACCGCATTAATGAGGAGGGGACGCCTCAACAATGTCACCTTGGTTGCCGCAACCCATAGAAAGAATGGGAAGGTGGTTGATGGGACAGACACTTAAGTGATGGCCTGATTCCTCAACAAATGTAGGGTTGAAATCGATGGGGAGAGGGATATATAATGCAAGGAACCCCTCCTAAATGGAGGGAGAGAGATACGATCTAAGGAATACTTTAGCAACCTGTATTATCTGAGAAAACCTGATAATCAGTCTTCAAAGAAATTATAAGAACTCCAAGCCCTGGAAGGTATGTCCGAGGAGCATTATTATTCACCCCAATTCACGTTCAGGTTATCCAATCCACATGCAACCATGCATGGTCGTTGCACTCCTCGTTAACGCCTAGTTCTTGAGCCCATTCTCTATAAATTCATTGCGGGGAAAACTAGGCTTGGGTCCACTCCCTCAAACCTGGTCCCTACAAGAGTGATAGGTACTTTTTGCCTTCTCCATCATTTTGAATACATCCAAAATGGGAGGAAAAGTTAAGAAGCAAATACCATGCATACCTAGTTTGATAATTTTAATTTTCTAATTTATTAAAAATAATTAAAACTGGAATTTAATGCAAGCTACTTTTTCATCTTTTTACTTTTACATTTCCATTCCTCCTATTAAACACTTGTAATAAAAATATCAATATCTGTTCTCTTTTCAAATTTCCATTTTTATCCTATTTTTTTCTTTTTTGCTTCTTTTTTACCTCTTACCAAACATTTATAATAGAAAAAGATTGACATGAGAGACTTATAAGTCTCTCATGTCAATCTTTTTATAATTGCTTAGATATGATGTGATTATGTTAATAAAAATAATATGATAGTGACTCTATATGACTTGTAAAAAAAAAAAAAAAAACTAATAATGAGCCTATATAAAAATGATGTTATTTCAATTACAACTTATTATAAGTGAGGTTTTTTATTATTATTATTATTTATTTTCTAATGTGGATGGCTAAGAGTTTTTTGAGCAACACACTATTCTTTTGGGTTCGTGTAATCCCTTTGTTTCACATATAGTAGATTGTCTCATATACATCCGATGATTATAGGAGAAAGAGTCGTCTCAAAAGGTTAGCCAAAAGTTTTGGACTCCATGACTTATTTAACATGTGTGAGCATGTAATGAAAAAGACTGAAATTTTTGGTAAGGCATTCATTTGTGTTTCCATTGATAGCGGTACGTATGTGTGCGCGCACTAATAATAGATAATTTGTTGGCCACCATTTATCGCAACCCATTTGTATTTGTTTTGCATTTTGTGTTGTCGTACTTTGACGTACTACGTAGAAGGTTGTGAAACAAATTAAGAGCAATAACGAAAATGGAGGACCCCATGATGTTCACATCACATTTGAAGACTTTGTATTTGACGTTACATCAAGTTTGTGATTTACTATTTAATTACAAGATATTTATTGATCTTCCAAATAGTAAGAGAGGTTTTTTTCTGGTATATTATGCATGAATAATACTTGTATATTGCTTGCAGGCTTGCAGCTTTGTACAAGTTTGATTCTCAAAAACAAAAACAAAAAACCTTTGTATAAGGTTAGACTTTTCTAAGTGTTTGATTGTTACAAAAAAGAAAAAAGAAAAAAGAAAAAAAAATCTATATATTTGACAGGTGGCATTTTGGAGGGACCTCATTCTTGTTTAAGGATTTTCTTTGGGTAAATTTCACAAACCTACTCTGAGATTTGTGATAATACCAACTAAATCCAAAATATTTTAAAACCTACCAATTTGGTCATCAAAAGACAACTTTGTCTCTCTCTCTCTCTCTCTCTCTCTCTCTCTCTCTCTCTTTTAAGGGTCTTCCCTATTCCCACCACAAGTCTGATGCCATCAGTGCCGTCAACGGACTCTTGTCTCTTTCCCTTAGATCGAAACCCATGCAATGGTGGTGGTGGTGGTGCTTTGGTCTAGATCTCACCTTCAACGCTTTGATCAAGGAGCAACTGATTGCAATCTACACGATCGACAAGGTTTTGTTACCAAAGGAGCTGTTTAAGGCTCAGGCTGAGACTCTGGCGCTAGCTCCGGCTCTCGAAGAGGCGGCAAATTCTCCTAAGACAAGCAAGAAGAAGACGAAGAAGATGGGTTTTTGAAATGAGTATTTTCTAATTTGGGTTTAGAGAAAGAGAGCTTTCAGAGAAGAGAGTTTAAGAGAGGGGGAGAGGAACATGGCAGAAGAGAGAGAGAGAGAGAGAGAGAGAGAGAGAGAGAGAGAGAGAGAGAGAGAGAGAGAGAGAGAAGATAGAATAAAAGTTAGAGATAAAGTTATCTTTTGAGGATCAAATTGGTGGGTTTTAAAATGTTTTGGACCTAGTTAGTATTATCACAAACCTCTGGGTAGGTTTGTGAAATTTACCCATTTTCTTTTATCTTTGAAGTATTTTTAGTCTTCCATTTATGGGAGAGGAAAGGTAATTTAAACCTAGGGGCAGAGCTGCATTGAAACTTGGGATTAGAGTCCCAAAAATTCTTGAAGTCCTCTAAACTTCTAGGCATTTTAGTAAATCAACTGCAACAAGAATAATCACATAAATGAGGTGAGGAATTGGTCACAAAATGAAAATTCAACAAGGAAAAGCACTCAAAGGCCTAACTTAGCCCATCAAATCCACTTTGAAAAAGTTACAATAGGCGTTGACTTGTAAGACATTCAGTATAAGTAACCAAACATTGTATTTGAGCTCCTCGTTCCTATTGCAACTACTAATCTAGTCTCTCTCTTCTTGGTGATCCAATGCCACAAGAAGATTATTAATTGTTGTTGAGGTCCAAAATATTACAAGTATTGAAATCCAAAACTAATGAGCCCTTAAGGATAGAAAGTCTCAATCCATAAGCCAAGGCCCATTTAAAATAGGTAAAAGGAAGCCCAAGCTCATGAATGGGTACGCCTTGAGCCTTAGAGAAGGAAGAAAAAAGCAAAGGAAGCTTGACCCAGCCTCTGTGAGAAGAACCCCCAAAGAGCCCAGAAAAAGACTGGACTAGGATACTGAGGAATTGCCAGAACCAGGGAGGGGATCATCGGGAAGTGCAGGAAAGAATTAGCTGGGAGATGGACAGCTCAGAGAAGCATGCTCATGGGCACAAGGAACGAAGAAAGACATGTCCCATTAGCTGCCTGCAACCTAGAAAAAAAGGTTTTGGAAACAGATAATGACTAAGGAACCAGAACCTATGAAGGGAAGCCTGGTACATCGGGAAGATTAGCAAGGTGAACCATTAAGAAATGTGGTTGGGGATCTTTCAGCCCGACAGGGGGAAATCTGCCTATTTAAAGAAAAAGACAAATGATGAGATAGCCAAAAGGGTGATTCTAATAAGCCTCTCTAGAAACCTTGTAAAAAGAGATTAAAAGTCAATCTTAGGACCCCAAAAAGGGGAAGGTCAGCTAAGAACTTTTTGGAGGGAAACCTCAAAAGGGAAAAATAGTGAGAAAATAAGGAAGGGATCAGCCACCAATGTTGCTGACAAAACATTGGTTCTGGTACCCAGGGCAGCAAATGGAGGAAATTAGTGGTACACCAAAAACCCTAGAAGGTACTATAAAAGGAGGAGAAGCCATCAGCAAAAACCATTCAGCAATAACTGATCAGAGCCTAAAAAACCTTTGAAAAATTCCTTAAGATTCAAATAGGGAGAAAATGGGGAAAACACCATTCGGAATCTTGAGATAGACATTAGAGGATACACTTGGATTCAAAGGGATTTAAACCTCACAAGTCTTAGAAGAAGCTGTCTAAGTCTGTGACTTTTGAACTTATTTAGACCTTGTAACATATCCTAGTGCAAAAAGGACATAATGTATTAGAAACTCAAGAAATAATGAAGCATTATTTATTATTCTGAGGACCTTTAACGTTTTATTCACTTTTCCTTACTGTGCAATACATATATATTTGGTATGTATTAGTGTGTATGTATTGTAGGATCCATATTTTGTGCACAACTTGGTTCATAATCAGCCCAATATAGCTGCAGTGAACCAAACCCAGTCCACCAAACAACAATTATAAGGCCCAAGATCCTTGTTTCTACTTGGGCCTAGCACCTGTCCAAAAAAAAGAACCCACATTTTAAGGCGACTCCGCTGGGGACTGGGCAAAAAAGAGGGAAGAAGCAATCCCTTCACAAAGCATGGTTCCAAGGCTGAGGAACAACAGGGGTACTAACATGCATACATGCCCAACCAAAGCTACTTGGACTTGAGTTTCAAATCCCACAAGTCTTATGCAAAAGCACTAAGTCTGTGAGAATTGGGGTTAGGATCCTTGTGACTGACTCATTTTTATGAAATTCATTTACATATATGTTTATGAATTAGAATGTATATCCTAATCTGAGAAACTAACAATTATTTGAAGGAATGTGTATTGTATAGTTGTTCTTAAGCAAGACCAAGGGAAAGGACAAAACCCAGTAAACATGGAAGAAGATCCTATGGCTAGGGAACCAGCATTTCAGATTCCTAGATTAAAAGGCCTTATGGTTCAAGGAACTTATGTTTTGGGTTCCATGGATTAAAAACCTAGTACCCCTAGGTACCACAACATTATGCTCGGGGAACAAAAAACCAACATCCTGGGAATCGCTAGTGGAGGTACCACCATAACATCTTT
Organism: Quercus ilex subsp. ballota; assembly: GCA_032727855.1. Taxonomy (NCBI): domain Eukaryota; kingdom Viridiplantae; phylum Streptophyta; class Magnoliopsida; order Fagales; family Fagaceae; genus Quercus; species Quercus ilex. Next base: position 6,013,968 of record CM064911.1, read on the forward strand.
CCCACGTCTTAGGAATCGCTGGTGGAGGAACCACTGCAACATCATGGAAGAGCCAAGTGAAGGAACTCTTTTTAAATGTTCACACAATAAAAGATAAGCCATAAATATTCTATTTTAACCTCCTCCTCATTATGAATATTATGAATAATTATTTTACTCATTTTGCAAGAGTAACAAGTTATTTTACAACACTAAAACACTTGCAATGATATTTTATTGCTTAGGAGGAAATCGCATTTTTGTTTTGGGGAGCTCTACGTAACTTGCGCACAAATTAGTTTATATAACAACCCAAATAGGCGTGGAGAACCAAACCTAATCCAACCATCTACCCTTGGAGGTCCATGATCCCTTGTCACCAATGGACCTAGGTACCATCCAAAAAAGGGAACCCACCGAGGATTGTCCCTTTTAGTGCATTCGACATTAGGATCCCAAAAGTGTGGGGTCCTCCAAAGAACTTCCCACCGAGGGACCTTATATAGAATTTTGGCAAACTTCCCAATGCAAGATAAGTTTTATGCATCATTATTTTCTCCATTTTATATTTTGAACAAAATGGATAATTGCTCTATGTAAGGTTGAATTTAATCAACCATCTTGTTGGCTTTATTCCGTTCCAAATTTGCTTGTATTTTAGCAATTAGTAACCCTGTATTTAGGTGGGAATCATGTAAGGGTAGTGAGTGAGAGAGTGTGAAGAAATGCTCAAGATTGTACAAAAATGCTCAAGATTGTGCAAGGATGCAGAGGCTCGTGGCTGGGACTCGCGGGTGACTCGCAACTGGCAAGCCGCCAACTGCAGCACATGAGTGAAGCATGCGAGAAGATGAACAATCACACTAGCTGGAGCACTACAGGACAAAAAGCCCAGCTTGGCCGTTCTGTTATCTCACGGCTTGAACTCGCGACTCAGTCAAGTCACGAGGCCAAGCCGCTAGCCAGCCCTGTTTTGAAAAACTTGACTCTTTGCATTCCATTCTCACCCTAGTATAAATACCGCTTATACCCATGAAATGTAGAGAGCTTCCAAAGAGAATTTTGAGAGAGAAACCCTAGAGAAAAACGAGGTTGATTCATCCACAATTTTCACATAGAGACTCTTCAAATTCCTCTACTCTCACCTATCCATTGTTACATCCTTGAGAGGTTCTTACCCAAATCTTTTTCTCACCATACCCATATCTGTGAGAAGGCTATTTGGTGCTTTGGGAAGCAGCTAGGAAGGGACCAATGACTATTGGTTAATGCTATAGGCTATAGCGAAATCTGGTAAGCCAAAGAAGACAAAGGTTCAGCACAACCTCGTTGGAGCAAGAAGCTTGGAGGGCTTAGGTACACTAGGTAGATTAGGCTTGGAGGGTCTTCTGCTGTTCATGTATCCCAACTTCATTCTTTAGTGGATTATTGACTGCTTGAAGGGTGGCAGAGAGGTTTTACGCTGAGGGTTTCGGTTTCCTCTTCGATAACACATCGTTGTGTTGTCCTTGTGTTTGCATCTCTCTTCCCTTAATCTTTGCCATTTAATTTTTGCTGTGAATGTGATTTTATTTGGTTTAGATTGTTTATCAATTCTGTTATAAGCTTATGTTCATTTTCCGCACATACATTGTTTGATATTAAGCGTGAATTGGTAATTTGTAAATTGGGGGTCTAAACGTTCATAGTGTTTTACACGCTATTTGAACATTCACTCTATTTAAAAAAAAAAAAAAAGGGTAAAAGGGGGCATGTAATAATATTTAAACAATCATGATAGTGTCTCATTGCTTAAAAAAATGGAGAAGTGAGTAAAAAATAAATAAATAAAAAAAGATTGACGAGATGTGGATTGTATGAGCTATATAGTAAAGCAATTGCCCCACATTTGGGGGCTAATATATTTTATTTAAAAAAAATTTCATGATATTGTTTCATTTCTTTAAAAAGAAAAGAAGAAAGAGAAGTAAGTGAATCAAAGAAACTTGATGAAGTGTAAATTACATAGCAAAGCAATTGCCTCATGTTTTGGGGCTACAGAATTTTGTAGCAACTTGATAATAATATCATATAGCGCAAGTTAGCAAAATGGACTAGTTCCTCGGCCCTGGCCATGGATTTAGCAAAATGGAGTAGTTCCATGATCACAGGAAATCCTTGACTCCAGGAAAGCAAAGCCTAAGAGATCCTTGATCCCAGCAAAGTTGAGATCCTTTATTCCAGCAAGGTTGAGAACATCCTTGATTCCAGCAAAGCCTAGGAGATCCTTAACTCCAGGAATGCAAAGTCTAGGAGATCCTTGATCCCAGCAAAGCTGAGCAGTTCCTTCATACCAGCAATATTGAGCATGTCCTTAATTCCAGCAAAGCCTAGGAGATCTTTGACTCTAGGAAAGCAAAGCCTAGGAGATCCTGGATTCCAACAAAGTTTAGGAGATCCTCGATTCCAGCAAAATTAAGGAAATCCTCGATTCTAGCAAAACTAAGCAGTTCCTTCATACCAACAATACTGACCAGATCCTTAATTCCAGCAAAGCGTGGGAGATCCTTGGCTCTAAGAAAGCAAAGCCTAGGAGATCCTAGATCCCAGCAAAGCTGAGGAAATCCTTGATTCCAGCAAGGAGATCCTTGATTCCATCAAAGTGGAACAGTTCCTTGGTTCCAGCAAAGGTGAAGTACTTCCACAGATCCAACAAAGTAAAATGGTTCAAAAAAGAAGAAGCAATCAAGAAAGTGGATAGAAGTTACACAATAGCATCAAGAGAAGGTGAATCAAGCATGATTCAACAATTGCCTCATGTCTTGGGGGCAAAAGCCTATTGTGTGGTGGATCTTGAATATATTTTGAAGAAAATCAATAGAAACACTATATGCAAGTCAGTAGAAAAATCAATATTATTGAAAGCTCAACAACTATACAGTGCATTTATTGCAGCTCAATAATTGGGGTCACACATGGAAATAACAAGATTTGGAGGAGCTACAAAGTCGCTTGAAGGACACCTACAACTAGCTCTAAGGGCCAACCATGACATCACAAGTATCGTCTGATCCTCTCCATGTATCACTAGTATGTGAAAGAGGGACTGAATGGGAAGCCCACAAAAATTGCTGCCAATCCTTGTTCCTTCATCTAGCACAAAGTAAACTTTATGAAAAACATATTCTATGATGAGTTGGCTCTAGCTGAAGAATATCCTATCTTCATGATCTCGGGGGCTCCCATCCTAGAAGTATAGGAAACCTGGAAGGAAGCTAGAATATCACTTATGAAGGTTCGCGAAATTTGAATGTAACCTGCAAGAGGATCTCGAACCACAATTTTACATGATAGCCCAGGAAGAGATCCTAAAGGAACCCCAAGTTCAGATCCTTGTTCTACCAGTTGGAATTTGGGCTAGAGGTAAAGAGGATTGCAACGAAATCCCTCATGAATATGGCAGCTAATGTTGGAATAGAGTGCTTTGCAGTAGAAACTCAAGCAAGTAGAGCCTTTTTAGAAACCACCAATGTAATAACCTTCATGGACAAGGATATGGAGGTTGAGTACCCAGAACATCGAAGACCACTCTATCTAACATCCACAATAAATGGTGTCCAGATTAGGAGAGCACTAATAGACATAAGAGCTTCATTCAAACTCATTTCCCTGAGTACATCGGAGGCCATAGGCATGGTTGGTAAGAGGATCCCAGGGACACTAGTGAAAATAATGGGATTTGGAGGAGACGCATAATAGACTGAGGGTACGTGCAGTAGGCTCTAAAAGTAGGCCCCATAGCAGTTTTACTCAATTTCATGTGATCAATTCAGAAGTTTCTTACCACATCCTATTGGGGCAACCATGGCCCCAAAAAATTGCTTAATTCCATCAACATAACATCAATGTGTGAAGAGAAGGTTAAGTGGAAGACTGGTAAGGATCTTTGCCAATCCTAGCCCTTTCAATCAAATGAAAGTAAATTTTGTAAAGAATATGTTTTACAATGAATTGGCCCTAGATGATGAGTGTCTTGCCTTAGGGACCCTAGGGGCTCTTATCCTAGAAGAAGAAGAAGGAAGCAATGTTCATGGTTTGAGGGATCCTGTGGACAAAAAGAGACAGAAGAAGGAAACAAGTTCATCGGGATCCCAAGAATGTGTAGCTATTAACTCGGAGGAAGGCTAATATACAGCTTATGAAGGTACACAAGACCTGAATGTAGTCTGCAAGAGGATCCCGAACCATGATCTTACATGATAGCCCGGGTGCAGATCCCGGAGAAACTTACGGATATGGAAAGGAAGGCATAGATCCTACTAAAGGAGAAATTGGAAGAAGTGAACCTGGGGCTAACCCAAGGAACCTGGGGCTTATCCTCATCAGCAGTCAGTTATCGGTACAAAAGAAAAAAAGAAAAAAAGAAAAAGAAAAAAGAGCAACTGGTGGAGGTATTGAAAAAATATGAAGATTTATTGGCGTGGACTTCCTTAATTGAATAAGTCACGTCCAAAGGATGAATTTCCTTTGCCTAACATCGATCTCCTCATAGATCCAGCTAAGACAACAACAATACCAACCATGAAGAGGCATACCACAGTCAAGGAATTCAAGAGTTTCTTGGAAAGAGTTTCTTACATTAGAAAGTTCACACCAAGACCAACCTTGGTCACTAGTGAACTATCCAAACTATTGAAAAAGTGGAATGTTTTCATATGGGGAGTTGAACAACCAAGTGTCTTTCATAAAATTTCAACCGATCATGAGTCATTTGCCTATCTTATGGCTACAAGTCCATGGCAAAATCGCTATTATTGTACCTGGGATCCCAGTCCCAAGCATACAGAACATTGACGGACACTGAAATGAGGTATTCCAACATGGAAAGTGCGTGTTTGGCGGTCATGCATTTCAACATCTGAATCATTACTTTTCATCCCACCAAATCCTATTGGTGACAAGCTCTCATCCAATAAAAATCCTCCTCCATCAGCCTTTGCGATCTTGAAGAGTAGCCTGGTGGCTAATATTAATTTCCCAATACAACATAGATCTAAAGAATCCGTAGAGCTGTCAAGAGTTAGGCTGTAGTAGACTCACTGGCCTAGTTCCAGAAAAAGAGGAGTACCTATTGAGTGAGAAGATCCTTAGAAAAGTAGTAGCGGTAGAGATCCTTAGAAAGAAACAGATTATGAGGTTTGTGAAGTCAGCCTTTAATGAGCATGCCTAGAGGAAGCCTTCCTCTTCTAGGATCCCTATAAGAGGATCCCCCACCTGGAGAAAACACCATGACAGAATCATCTTGGTGGAGCTCCTCCTAGCCACCAGTTCACTAGTAAGAGCAACCTTAGATGACTCATAAAAGAAGAGTATTTCCATGAAGAATTTGTTCACAACCAAGAGATGATATTTTAGAAGATCCTCGGAGAAGGAAGCAAATCCTTAACCCTTTGAAGAAAAGAAAATAAATTAGTTCAGTGGCCCCACTTGAGAATGGGGGGCTACAAAGGAACCTTTTTAAAGATTGAAGAATTCAATATCCATGAACAAATTCTCCAAGTGACATGGCCTAGGACTTGGGAATAGCAAACTTTCTATGTACCTGGCCCAAGACTTTGACAGAACAGATTTTTCCAAGTGACATGGCCTAGGACTTGGGAATAGCAAACTTTCCATGTACTTGACCCAAGACTTGGTCAGAGTAGATTTTTCCAAGTGACATGGCCTAGAACTTGGGAAGAGCAAAATTTCCATGTACCTGGCCTAGGACTTGGCTAGAACAAATTTTCCAAGTGACATGGCGCAGGACTTGGAAAAGAGAAAATCTTCCATATACTTGGCCTAAGACTTGATTAGAACAAAATTTTCCAAGTGACATGGCCCAGGACTTGGAATAGAGCAAGTCTTCTAAGTTCCTGGCCTGGGACTTAGCCTAGAACAAACTTCCTAAGCCGTAGCACGTCCCAATAATGGGTGCAGATAGTAAGCATATCTTAGTAATGGGTACAACCTGTAGCACGTACTAGCAAAGGGTACAACTCGTAGCACGTACCAATAATGGGTACAAGCCATAGTACATACCAGCAATGGGTACAACCCATACCACGTACTAGCAATGGGTACAAGCCGTAGCACGTCCCAACAAAGGATGCAAATTGTAAGCAAAGCCCAACGAGGGGTGCAAAGAAAAAGAGCCTCAAGTGGGTATGAAAACTCGAAAGTGGGTGTATAAAGTGCACAATATTAACCTCCTTGAAAGGAATCGGTTCAAGAGAGCCTAAGGAAATCATCTCAGGATTTATGTCAAAGAAAGGAAGGCGTAACTTAAAAAAAAAAAAAAAAAAAATGATTCTAAGAGTACATCACTCGAAGTCGCAAAGGCATGGATAGTTTTGCAAATCTCTATACAACGAGATTAGTCAATGACATTGTAAACCAGCTAGCAACATTTCCCTCCTCCTACAAGGTGCAAACTCGCCAAATGCTGCAAGGTACTTCAACTCAACAAAAGAAAGGTACTCTTTCAGTAAGCCCGCTCATTAATACCATGTTTGAATATATCAAAACACTGCAAAATGTTGTGCAAGGGGTGTCACCCATGCACTAATACTTTATTCATACAGATTAAAATGAAAATCCTAATATTTTGGTCTTCTTATATGACCAATTATCAAAAATCAAAATTTGAAATTCTTACATGGTTGGGACCCCCACATGGTTTCATAAACATGAAGTAATCCCTATTGCCATGATTTATTTGGTAGTTGGCTTTTTTCCAGTACATACATCTGGGGCTGAAATAAGATTAAAAAAATTTCCTTATATATATATATATATATACTTTACAAAAATTGAGAAGTCTAGTGGAAACTTTACTTTACATAAGTTCAGCCATTGTTATTTTCTTTGGCTCATGAACTATATGGTATATAGCAATTCAACAACAATATAATTGGTGGCATGATATGTGAATAACTTGTTGTAATTTGAAATACTATACAATCTCTCACAATTTGGAAAAAAAGAAAAGGCCAAAGATCAAGAACATCCACCAAAAGAGCAAGGTCCTTAGCTGAAGCAAGATGTGGGGATGTTCTTAAGCCTCATAAGCTATGTCCTTAGGGAAGTTTCTAATCTCTTAATACATTTTGAAAAGAGTAGCTAGCCTTGATTGTATGACATTCTTGGACTCTAAATTAGCATGTTTATACAATTCAATGATTTATGATATCATGGTCCCATCGGTAAGTCACTATCCATGGACTTAAAATTCTCATGTGGCAAACATCTTGGAGTTATTCACCCTAGCCATAGCAAGCATGTACCACAATGAATATTTTTGGCAAAGTTCATGGTGGCTTCCCCCCACTCAACCTATTTTGTAAAACAAACAAAATCTTGTTGACAAAGCAATGATATCTTATATTGAGATTTAATATGCATTCAACATGATTTTTGTATGCTACTTTCAAAAAACAAAAAGCATATCCTAGAATTGCCAGCAAAAACATTAGTGCTAGAAATATACTCTTAGCATCAAATGCAATACCAATATAAGTTGGCTATATATTCATTTTTGGCTTGACAAATTTGATTTTTTTTTTTTTTTTTTAGGAAATTTGAATACCAATCTATAGCTTAATACTAACATGAAGGTGAATTTTAATCTTTCGCAACATTGTTAGTTCATTCCATGAAAGAAGTGTAGCAATTTCTTTGGAGTTTCCCTCAAGAATTAATGTTGAGGTCCAAAATATTACAAGTATTGAAATCCAAAACTAATGAGCCCTTAAGGATAGAAAGTCCCAATCCATAAGCCAAGGCCCATTTAAAATAGGTAAAAGGAAGCCCAAGCTCATGAATGGGTACTCCTTGGGCCTTAGAGAATGAAGAAAAAAGCAAAGGAAGCTTGACCCAGCCTCTATGAGAAGAACCCCAAAGAGCCCAGAAAAAGACTGGACTAGGATACTCCGATACTAAGGAGTTGCTAGAACCAGGGAGGGGATTCTCGGGAAGTGTAGAAAAGAATCAGTTAGGAGATGGATAGCTCAAAGAAGCATGCTCATGGGCACAAGGAACGAAGAAAGACATGTCCCATCAATTGCCTGCAACCCAAAAAAAAAAGGTTTTAGAAACAGATAATGACTTAGGAACCAGCACCTATGAAGGGAAGCCTGATATCTTGGGAAGAGTAGCAAGGTGAACCATTTAGAAAGGTGGCTGGGGATCTTTCAGCCTGACAGGGGGGAATCTGCCTATTTAAAGAAAAAGATAAATGATGAGATAGCCAAAATGGAGGTTCTAAAAAGCCTCTCTAGAAACCTTAGAAAAAGAGATTAAAAGTCAGTCCCTAGGACTCCCAAAAGGGGAGGTCAGTTGAGGACTTTTTGGAGGGAAACCTCAAAAGGGGAAAATAGTGAGAAAATAAGAAAGGGACCAACCACCAATGTTGCTAACAAAACATTGGTTCTGGTACCCAGGGCAGCAAAATGGAGGGAATCAGTTGTACACCAAAAATCCTAGGAATGTGCTATAAAAGAGGGAGAAGCTATCAACAAAAACCATTCAGCAATAACTGATCAGATCCTAAAAAACCTTTGAAAAACTTCCTTAAGATTCAAAAAGAGAGATAAAGGGGAAAACACCATCCGAGATCCTGAGACAAACACTAGAGGATACACTTGGATTTAAATGGATTCAAACCTCAAAAGTCTTAGAAGCCTAAAAGAGTCATCTAAGTCTGTGACTTTTGAACTTATTTGGACCTTGTAACATATCCCAGTGCAAAAAGGACATAATGTATTAGAAACTCAAGAAATAATGAAGCATTATTTATTATTCTAAGTACCCCTAACGTTTTATTTACTTTTCCTTTTACTTATATCATTCTTTACTATTCCTTACTGTGCAATACATATATAATTTGTATGTATAAGTGTGTATGTATTGTAGGATCCATGTTTTGTGCACAACTTGGTTCGTAATCAACCCAATATAGTTGCGGTGAACCAAGCCCAGTCCACTAAACAACAAATATAAGGCTCAGAATCCTTGTTTCTACTTGAGCCTGGGTACTGTCCAAAAAAAAGAACCCATAACTGCAAAAATGATCTCTTCTTTAATTCAAGACCACTTGAAGATTTTTGTCCTCTTTGTGGTTTCAAGGTGGTGTTCTTGTGTTTGGTGGATGAATTCTCCTCTCAAGGATTTCACAATTGGAGAGGGTTGGAGACAAGAATAGGTTGACAATGTTTTTCTTTTAGTTTTGGTAGCCATTCTCCTTCTCTAGAGATTAAGGTTTACATAGGGTTTAAATATTTGTATGCTTTAGGCTAGAATTTGTCACAAAACCGACTCTTGCATCAAATATCATATTTTTCAGTAACAAGATTTCGGTTGACTAAGAGTTTACCAAGACGACCAAAAGTTTTTTTGTGGAGCTCACACAATCGAGATTGAGCTTGCACAACTAAGGGTTTGTTTGGATTGAGGGGGGAGCGAGGGGGATAGAGTAAAGTTGAATGAAAATAGGTTAAGTTTGGGCCAATTCTACCTTACTCTACTCTATCCCCCTCCCTCCCTTCAATTCAAATGAACTATAAGAGTTCAAATTTCGCATGACTGAGCTTGACTATAAATAAATTGTTTTTTATTTGAACCTTTTTATAATCCTAATTCTACTTGAGCTTAGTCTTCCTTAGGTTTTTATAAATATCATCCTTTGGATTTTATGAAAGGTTAAGTTAGGCAAATTACTAAGTACTCAAAAAGTACAATAACATTATACTTCCTCCTTTAACATAAATGGTAAGTCTTATCATAAAGTATTAACTAACATGTCACCCTAGAAGACCAAGCAATCACTTTAAATTTGTTAAAAATGATAAGTGATCGCTTTGAAATTTAGACATTTTAAAATCCTTCATTGGGGATCCAGACTAGCAAAGTCAGAATTAGTGTCTTCAACTTTTATGGTATAAAAAGTCAAAAAACTTTAATGATATAATATTTAAACAACGTTGTTTTCTAAGTTTTGAGAGAAAGTTTTTTTTTTTTTTTTTTTTTGAGAAACTAAGAGAAAAAATTAGTTGTTAGTTAGTTGTATGGAAATTCACAACTAAGCAATTAATTAAAAAATTCACCGCGGTGGAATGCACTTTCGTGTGGAAGCCACGAGTTCATCATTTCGAGTCACATTTTAATATGAAGATTAAACGCACTTTCGTGTGGAGGCCACGATGTGTCAGTACCAACTCCTTGGAATAGATGGAAATCTCTTTAGTCTTTAACCCATTTTTGTCTTTAAGCAAACACTATTAAATAAGAAAATGGAGGGCACATTAGTGTGAAAGCCACTATATTGCCCATTTCTTTACTCATTGAAAAGACATATCTTTCCTCTTCTAAATTTCTTTATTAATCACCAAAAATTGTTTCTAGCTTAAATAATTTGCTCAAGTACAATAATTTGGACTCTTTTTTGGATTTGTTTTTATATTTTGATGTCTACAAGTTTTCTAATTTGGCAAATGCTTTTTGGACTAATGGTAAACACCACTTGAAAAAGACCCAATAATGTCTACTTTTTTCCATTTACTTATTGTAGTGCTTGAGTCAAACTAATTGCACAAAGTACCATTCGGGGAAGGCTAATGTGTGTGTGTTTTTTTCTTTTAAAAAAATTAACTGTTGGAACAAGATTATTATTGTCTTAATGGAACTATGCTAGATACTTAGCCGTTTAGAGTTTAGACCAAAAAAGAAAAAAGAAATCTATGGGCCTCCAATACAATATTATGGTGGGTAAGAGATACATTTCACGGAAGAAAAGATTATAAGCTCATTTCATGGAAGAGGCGTAAGAGATACTTGTTCATAGTTAGGGGTAAAAACATCACCAATCTTATTCCATTATCATTTTAGTATTCATGCATGTTGAGCAAACATAATAATAATAAAAATAGCACAAATAGAAACTGAATAATATTTTTTAATATTATAATAAAAATGTTATTTACTCACCAATAGATATACTATTTATTCTGAATGTATCTAATCTAATATTATGTGCTACTATACATATTAGTTCATTACTCACCACAATTAAAAAGAATAAAAGAGCATATTTCCTTTTTAATGTGAGATTAAACATTTCACTAACTCCTTATTTTCCATATTAACTCTCATATCTTTATATTTATATGGTGATATTAATCCATTTTAATTATATAATATTAAAATGCTCCAACAATTGCATTATGAAGACCAAAAGGGAAAAAACCTAAAATGAAAGAAAGGGCAATAGATACCCACTTTCCTTGGTGTTTCACAAAATGACACTCTCCCTTAAGATTTGTATAAATGCAATAGATAATTTATGTTATCGCGTATAACGACCCCTTACATACATTTGTAACTGTTTCAATTTTATTTGTATGCATTTTACTGTTTCAATTTCATCATCTAATTTTCAAAATCAAGAATTTAACTATTACTTCCTCAAAAAAAAAAAAAAAAACTATTAATAATATCAATACCCATTCATAAATTAGAGTAGGTATTGGAGGGTGAAATGTGTATTTTGGCGTGTAAGGCGCACCCACCTATAAAAGAAAATGCAATATTGTAATGGAATTGCAGTCATGTACGGAATACATGATAGGACTGGATGTCTGCTTAGTGAAATGTGATGTTTAAGAAGAAAGATCTAATCAAATAAGTCCCCAAAGAAACACCATATATTTGCTTCGTCCATGTAAAACACGATGGCATTTTAATGAACATTTTTTCATGCCAATATGGGCATAATAAGCACTCATGAGCACAAGAGAAAGATGGGCAGACACTAGTGGTGTAAGTCACACAACATTATAACCAAAGCAAGTAATGGTTGGGGTAAAATTGGGGTCCCTTGGTGTCTAAAACTAGCATTGACTCGAGGGACTCTTACAGTCCAAGCCCAATGAACTTGGCGAAAAAAATTCTTGGGCCAGCCACGATTACATATTGTCTCATATCCCCAATCAACCAGCTGTGATGCATATATTCCAACGATGAACATTGCTCTGCTGCAACTTTTGGAGGGATAGTCCCTAACTTAATCAAGGTACCCTCATATCTCAGTGGCCGAGCTCTCTTGGAACTTGATATAAGCCTATGAGAATAGTCTTTGGTACCAACCAAGTGATCATTTATTACCCTGACAAAACCACTACTCCTACATTTAATACCAACCAAGTGTTCAACTATTAGCCTCACAAAACCGCTACTCCTTTTGCTAGATTTTTTTTTTTGGGGGGGGGGGGGGGGGGGGGGGGGGCGATGCGAAATGAGTTTATTAAATAATAAATATAATACATAAAAATACATTTAAACCTAAAAAACTCAAGTTTAATGGGTATGATGAGCTCAACTATATTATATTAACTATTTATTCTTCTCGTCATTATTCAATATGAAACTTCTCTCATATGTGTAAGCTCTTAGTGGGCTTCAAGACCTTTATGTGGGCTATGAATCAAGGAAGACGATTTCGTACCGTACCAGCCAGTACTGCCAGAATATTCCGTTCCAGTACCTTAACTGGTACCGAAGCAAGGTTGAATCGTATTGCTCCAAATACTGGGGTGTACCGGCTCATTTTGGCTGTTCCGGCAGATTTCGGAGCTTTTCGGTAGTATTTGCGTTTCCAGCCGGTACAAATTTAAATGGTTTTTTTTTAAAAAAAAAACTTTATACTTACAGCAATTAGTGGCCATCATTGAAGCATCAGCATGCTAGATCATCAACAAAATCATCTTCTTCTTCGTTTTAGCCACTTAGATCTTCTTTTAAGCCACTGTAATCTCCCTTCGTCTGCTCCGCTTGTATTCTTTCTCTACACAATACACAGGGCAAAATTTGCCAAATAATAGAATTTTAGAAATTTTTTTGCAAAAACGCACATGGATCAAACATTTTAGTAAGTCAGACTGTTTTTGTTTTTAAAAAGTGGAAATCGAGTTTAAGAAACTCGAGTTGTGTACAATTGGAACTCGAGTTTCTTAGACTCGAGTTCCACTTTTTTTTTTTTTTTATCCATTTCAGACTTATTGCAAAAGAAAAATGGGTTGGAAGTCGAGTTTCTTAAACTCGATTTTCAAAAACAGTCCAACTAACTAAAATCTTTCATCCGCATGCCATGCACCAAAATTTTTTCTAAAAATCTATTATTTGGCAAATTTTGCCCAATACACAGCCTTTGAATGTTTTATGTTTTACTTTGATGTTGTACCTGTACTAGTCAAGCTGTGGTGCTGCTCACCTTATTTTCTCTCGGCTTCTCCGCCAAAAGCTTAAAAGGTTTTTATTTTATTTGTTTTTTTTCAAAACTCATGTGACTCCTTGGTTCTTATCTCTTCTCTTTAATGCTTATTATGCTTTTCTCTTTTTTTTTTTTTTTTTGATGAATGTATTTTGCTCTTTGAAATTTTCAATTACTTTTTTTTTTGGTCAATTGCTTAGATGGGCAAGTGTCAACTCCTAGTGGCTTTTGGTTTTAATTTACTCTACTTAATAAATTACATGGGTCATAAATGGAAATTTAGCTATTCTTAAAATGTATTAACAAATTCTATAAGTCCTAAACAACTGTAGGGACTCAATTTGGAAGGACCCTCTGAGTTTAGAAGGGATGTAATCCTGTAGGCCCCGAAACAATAAATTTGTAGAGAGTGGGTTGAAGAAATTGGCCCTTACAGACAAACGGAACTTCGTCGTGGATTCATTGTCATTGAAGGCTAAGCGCCAGTATCCTTTGCTACAATTGCTCCTCGGCGTTCGTCCGAGGAGCTTGACCCTCCTTTTTTCATCCCTCCTTCCTTCCAGGAGGGATCTTATACATTATATACTCCTCACCCAACTAATCCTAGCCCTACATTTGTTGAGTGATCAGGACGTTACTCAGGTGCTTATCCTATCAGCCGCCTTCCCATTCTCTTTGTGGGTCGCGGCAACCAAGGCGGCACTGGTGTGGAGTCCTTTCCTCATTAATGCGGCCAGGGTGGTAGTCAGGTGCATTTAATGTGGAGGTGACTGTTTGTCATGAGCTTGTCCCTCCATCAGATTTATATGGCTGGCACGTGGTATTCCCCCTCGGCCCTTTGAGTAGTCATGAAGGCTTCCTTGGAAGTATTTGCTGGTTGCCTTAAGTTCTCGGATGTCCGATGATGGGGTCGTCCTCGGCATGGCCTGTTGTGCGCCCGGGCTTCTTGTTTTTATCCTCGGACCATGGACGGATCCTCGGCTTGGGCCTTCAGCCCTGAAACGGAGTGGGCCGGGCCGTAGGATTCACTGGCCCCACAATAGCCCCTCAAAATCTTGCTGTCCGCATTCTCGGGTGGAGAGGAGGATTTTGATACCCTCGGGCCTGCGACGTGTCCCATTGTGTCTGGTCCTCCGTCAGTACCGGAGTCTTTTCGCCTGCCCTAGAAGCGTTACTGGCGCCTTGAAGTGCGCGATGCGCCTTTCATTAAATCAAGACGGCTCTGTGCTCCCCACGTTCAACGGGAGGATGATAATCCAACGGTGGGGATTCGCCTAACATTTATGGGCGGGAAAACCCCCGCGGCTCCTTGATTTGGGGTATAAATACCCACTCGAAAGGCCGGTTTCTCTGTTTACTCGCGTCCAAGAGTCTACATCTCCAGCATAAAAAGCCTGTCCGAGGAGCTTCTACTCATTTTTGTATGTCGCCCTACCTCTCTTCGAACTTTCTTCCTCTCTATTCCGCCTTCTCTTTCATTTGCTCTCTCTTAGCTCACTTAGGGATCATTTGGGATAGGTAGATTTAAGAAGTATGTTTATACTGAAGAGGCAATGGAGAAATTCATCGCCGACTATAATATACCAAGCAACGTGGGCTTAAGGTATTGTGAGGAGGGCGAGTGGCACCTTCGGAGGCAGGAGGGTGAAGTGGTGATTCCTATCGTTGCTTTCGTTGAAGGTGGCATGAGAATACCCATGGGGCCGGTGATAAGGGGCTACCTGACGTACTTCCGGCTAGCCCCCACCTAGTGTGCCATCAACGTCTTCAGAATTCTGGGTTGTGTGGACACCCTGAACGAGAGGATGGGGCTGAGGTTGACCCACTACAACGTAAACTGGTGTTATAACCTCCAGTGCCTGAAGGGCAAATCGTACTACCTGAAGACCAGGGATGACAAGGTCCTGCTTATTCAATGCCTCCCTGAGTCCAGCAAGGGGCTGAACAAGGACTTCCTCATCGTGTCTGGAGAGTGGCACGATGGCCTTCACTGCCCAACGACGGAGGGGACCCCAGATGGGGCAGTGGGAAAAATAGGGGGAGGGCTCTAGGACCCTAATTAGTTCCATTCTTTACTTTGTCCATTTCTTTTGCACCGTTTGGTTACTAATGTGAATGTGTTTTCTTTTGCAGATCCGCACACCTTCACGCGCCACTTCAGCCTGATCAACCGGGAAGACTTGGAGAAAGCGTTGAGGGCGGAGGTTTTCGTGAACGAGTCCGACAATCAAGTTAGGGCCGCTCACCAGATTTTGGGATACGACTCGACTCAAAAATCATTTGCGACGCCAAAGTACGTGATTAGAGCAAAGGACCCTCGGCTTCGGAGAATAACCTTGACCGAGGACGGGTTCCAGTTCCCCGAGGAGCCCTCCACATCAGAAGGCGTAGCACCTGCGGGTCCCACCTCCTTCCTTAGATCCTCAGAGGCTATCGAAGAAGGCCCAGAGAGGGAAGAGGAAGTTGCGAATTTTGGCCCCGCCGAGGACGAGTTCGACGTGTTTGAACAAGTTCAACAGTCCGAGGACCCCCTAGGAGACTTGGGTGACCCTCGTCTGACAGAAGCAGATTTCCTCACGTCTAAGCCCCCTCCTCGGCGCGAGATGGGTTACAAGAAGAGGCCTCAACCCAGCCTGTTGGATTTAATCGAAGGCCAATCGGGGAAGTCCAAGCCAAAGCTTCCTCCTCCTCCTCCCAAGACTTACTCTGCCCAGGGCAGGTCGTCCCCCACACAGTCAAGGCCTCCTCCTTCTCCGCCTAAGACGAGTCTGCCTTCTAGGCACGAGCCCTATGATCCTAAGTAGAAAAAAGATAAGGGCAAAAGGCCGGTTGAGGAAAAGTCTGGGTCCCCTCAGGAGGAGGGCGATATTCAGCGGCCGTCCAAACAGTTGAAGATAGGCCCCCGAGGCCAAGATAAACAGGTTAACGCCCAGCTCGAGGCTCAGGCCTGGCTTCCTGCCCCAATGCTCCATGGGGGGACTCTGAGGGAAGACTCCTCCCTCAGGGATTTCAAAGAGGGCGAACGCGCGTACGTGGTCGACGCGTTGGAGAGGTGCCTGCTACTACCGGCTGACATGGCAGAGCTGGGGACTATGAGGAGTAGAGAGGTCTTCCTCTGCCTCAAGTGGTATTTGGGAATGGTAAGTCCCTCTACACTTATGATTTTTCTAGTTTTAGTTTTTCTTCCCCTTTTTTGAGCTCGGCTGATCATGTACTCGTTTTATTTGGCAGGCCGTTTAGGCCACTTATAGGTTAGAGGATGCGGCCCGTGATCAGGGGAAAGCCATGGACGTGGAGCGTGAGAAACGCCTGGAGGCCACTTGGACCCTTAAAAACTCCGTGGCCGATCTTGCCCAGGCCAGGGAGGAGCTGAGGGCGATGACCAGTGCTCGGGACAACGCCCTGTCAGGCCTCGCAGGCTTCCAAAAGCAGGCCGAAAATCAGTCAAAACGCCTGGGTGAGGTAGAGGAGGAGCTGAAGATTGCAAAGGAGCTACTTGCTGATCTGCCGAAGAAGGTGGCTGCTGCCGAGGAAGCCAAGAGGGTGGCTGAGTGGGACAAGGATGAGGCCGTGAGGGCCAAGTTTGAGGCTAACCAATGCAGGGAGGAGGCCCTGGCCACTAAGCAGGAAGCCGAGGAGGAGGCCTATGCTGCGGGGATGGCTGAGACAGAAGCAGCCTTTAAGGCCCAAGTCCCCGGGTTGTGCAGGCCCTACTCTGCTGAGGTTTGGTGGGAGGCTCTTAGGCAGGCTGCGGTTAAGGCCTCATCAGACTTATGGAAGGAGGAGAGTGTGTACTACTCCCCTGCCATCTGCGAGGCCACTTTAGGTGGTGCTGAGGGTGGAGAGGCTGCAGAGGAAGTCGGTGCTGCCACGGGTGAGGACACCTCAATCGCTGAACCCGCGGGTGAGCTTGTCCAAGGAAGCGACCCCCCCACCCCGAGGTAGTGGAATCAGGTGAGGGCCCCATTCAGGAAGCGCCCCAGGAGGTTGCGAAGTCCACCTCTGAAGCCGAGGCACCCTCCGCTGAGGAGGCAACGGTTCTTGCCGAGCCTTTGCAGGCCGTCTCTCTTGGCCAGAGCTTAGAAAGCCCTGAAGTTGTTACGAACCAGCCCCCTACTGAGGGAGGAGAAAAGGTGGGAGGGGCAGGCCCCTCGGCGCTCCTGTCTCTCTTGTCCTTCGCATCTTTTCTTTTCTTTTTTCTTCTTTTTTTTTTTTTTTTTTGGGTTGTAACGGGGTGTTCATCATGTAACCTGTATGGATCTAATGCAATGTGATTTTTATTTCTCTTTCCAATTGTTCTGGCTGCTTGTACATCTGCGCATTATTCGTTTTCTCTATCTTTTGTTGCGTTTGCTGTTGTTTTATTTTTTGCATGATCTTATCACCAATTGTACTTCGGCTAGTCACGGCAGCGATTGTAATAACGTGAAGGCACGTACGCATGGGTAGGCCTTTTATGTCTCCAGGACCAGGTGGGACTCTTGCTTTCCCAACATTTTAACACTTAGAATCTTCTGAAGTAGTTAGTTTCCCCGTAGGCGTGAATCCGAGGAACATGCAGTGCTTTTGGTTTTGTCTAAAACCTAGAATCCTCTGAAGCAGTTAGTTTCCCCATAGGCCTGAGTCCTGGGACCATGCAGTGCCTTGGTTTTGTCTAACACTTAGGATCATCTGAGGTGGTTAGTTTCCTCATGAGCCTGAGCCCGAGGACCATGTAGTGCCTCGGTTCCGTCTAACACTTAGAATCCTCTGAAGTGGTTAGTTTCCCCTTAAGCCGGAGTCTGAGGACCACGCAGTGCCTCGGTTCTGTCTAACACTTGGTCTTGTGAAGTAGTTAGTTTCCCCATAGGCCTGAGTCCGAGGACCACGCACTGCCTTGGTTCTGTCTAACACTTGGTCTTGTGAAGTAGTCAGTTTCCTCATAGGCCTGAGTCCGAGGACCATGCAGTGCCTTGGTTCTGTCAAACACTTGGTCTTGTGAAGTAGTTAGTTTCCCCATAGGCCTGACTCCGAGGACTATGAAGTGCCTTGGTTCTGTCTAACACTTGGTCTTGTGAAGTACTTAGTTTCCCCATAGGCCTGAGTCCGAGGACCATGCAGTGCCTTGGTTCTGTCTAACACTTGGTCTTGTGAAGTAGTTCGTTTCCCCATAGGCCTGAGTCCGAGGACCATGCAGTGCCTTGGTTCTGTCTAACACTTGGTCTTGTGAAGTAGTTAGTTTCCCTATAGGCCAGAGTCCGAGGACCATGCAGTGCCTCGGTTCTGTCTAACACTTGTCTTGTGAAGTAGTTAGTTTCCCCAAAGGCCTGAGTCCGAGGACCATGCAGTGCCTTGGTTCTGTCTAACACTTGGTCTTGTGAAGTAGTTAGTTTCCCCATAGGCCTGAGTCCGAGGACCATGCAGTGCCTTGGTTCTGTCTAACACTTGGTCTTGTGAAGTAGTTAGTTTCCCCATAAGCCTGAGTCCGAGGACCATGCAGTGCCTTGGTTCAGTCTAACACTTGATCTTGTGAAGTAGTTAGTTTGCCCATAGGCCTGAGTCCGAGGACCATGCAGTGCCTTGGTTCTGTCTAACACTTGATCTTCTGAATTAGTAAGCTTCCCCATAGGCCTGAGTCCGAGGACCATACAGTGCCTCGGTTCTGTCTAACACTTGGTCTTGTGAAGTAGTTAGTTTCCCCATAGGCCTGAGTCCGAGAACCATGCAGTGCCTTGGTTCTGTCTAACACTTGATCTTGTGAAGTAGTTAGTTTCCCCATAGGCCTGAGTCCGAGGACCATGCAGTGCCTTGGTTCTGTCTAACACATGATCTTCCGAATTAGTTAGTTTCCCCATAGGCCTGAGTCCTAGGACCATGCAGTGCCTTGGTTCTGTCTAACACTTGGACTTGTGAAGTAGTTAGTTTCCCCTTAGGCTTGAGTCCGAGGACCATGCAGTGCCTTGGTTCTGTCTAACACTTGGTCTTGTGAAGTAGTTAATTTCCCCATAGGCCTGAGTCCGAGGACCATGCAGTGCCTTGGCTCTGTCTAACACTTGGTCTTGTGAAGTAGTTAGTTTCCCCATAGGCTTGAGTCCGAGGTCCATGCAGTGCCTTGGTTCTGTCTAACGCTTGGTCTTGTGAAGTAGTTAGTTTCCCCATAGGCCTGGGTCCGAGTACCATGCAGTGCCTTGGTTCTGTCCAACACTTGGTCTTGTGAAGTAGTTAGTTTCCCCATGGGCCTGAGTCCGAGGACCATGCAGTGCCTTGGTTCTGTCTAACACTTGATCTTCTGAAATAGTTAGTTTCCCCATAGGCCTGAGTCCGAGGACCATGCAGTGCCTTGGTTCTGTCTAACACTTGGTCTTGTGAAGTAGTTAGTTTCCCCATAGGCTTGAGTCCTACGACCATGCAGTGCCGTGGTTCTGTCTAACACTTGGTCTTGTGAAGTGGTTAGTTTCCCCATAGACCTGAGTCCTAGGACCATGCAGTGCCTTGGTTCTGTCTAACACTTGGTCTTGTGAAGTAGTTAATTTCCACTTAGGCCTGAGTCCGAGGACCATGCAGTGCCTTGGTTCTGTCTAACACTTGGTCTTGTGATGTAGTTAATTTCCCCATAGGCCTGAGTCCGAGGACCATGTAGTGCCTTGGTTCTGTCTATCACTTGGTCCTGTGAAGTAGTTAGTTTCCCCATAGGCCAGAGTCCGAGAACCATGCAATGCGTTGGTTCTGTCTAACACTTGGTCTTGTGAAGTAGTTAGTTTCCCCATAGGCCTGAGTCCATGCAGTGCCTTGGTTCTGTCTAACACATGGTCTTGTGAAGTAGATAGTTTCCCCATAGGCCTGAGTCGGAGGACCATGCAGTGCCTTGGTTCTGTCTAACACTTGGTCTTGTGAAGTAGTTAGTTTCCCCGTAGGCCTGAGTTCGAGGACCATGCAGTGACTTGGTTCTGTCTAACACTTGATCTTCTGAAGTAGTTAGTTTCCCCATAGGCCTGAGTCCGAGGACCATGCAGTGCCTTGGTTCTGTCTAACACTTGGTCTTGTGAAATAGTTAGTTTCCCCATAGGCCTGAGTCCGAGGACCATGCAGTGCCTTGGTTCTGTCTAACACTTGGTCTTGTGAAGTTGTTAGTTTCCCCATAGGCCTGAGTCCGAGGACCATGCAGTGCCTTGGTTCTGTCTAACACTTGGTCCTGTGAAGTAGTTAGTTTCCCCATAGGCCTGAGTCCATGCAGTGCCTTGGTTCTGTCTAACACTTGGTCTTGTGATGTAGTTAGTTTCCCCATAGGCCTGAGTCCGAGGACCATGCAGTGCCTTGGTTCTGTCTAACACTTGATCTTGTGAAGTAGTTAGTTTCGCCATAGGCCTGAGTCCTAGGACCATGCAGTGTCTTGATTTTGTCTAACACTTGGTCTTGTGAAGTAGTTAGTTTCCCCATAGGCCTGAGTCCATGCAGTGCCTTGGTTCTGTCTAACACTTGGTCTTGTGAAGTAGTTAGTTTCCCATAGGCCTGAGTCCGTGGACCATGCAGTGCCTTGGTTCTGTCTAACACTTGGTCTTGTGAAGTAGTTAGTTTCCCTATAGGCCTGAGTCCGAGGACCATGCAGTGCCTTGCTTCTGTCTAACACTTGGACTTGTGAAGTAGTTAGTTTCCCCATAGGCCTGAGTTCGAGGACCATGCTGTGCCTTGGTTCTGTCTAACACTTGATCTTGTGAAGTAGTTAGTTTCCCCATTGGCCTGAGTCCATACAGTGCCTTGGTTCTGTCTAATACTTGGTCTTGTGAAGAAGTTAGTTTCCCCATAGGCCTGAGTCCGAGGACCATGCAGTGTCTTGGTTCTGTCAAACACTTGGTCTTGTGAAGTAGGTAGTTTCCCCATTGGCCTGAGTCCGAGGACCATGTAGTCCCTTGGTTCTGTCTAACACTTGGTCTTGTGAAGTAGTTAGTTTCCACTTAGGCCTGAGTCCGAGGACCATGCAGTGCCTTGGTTCTGTCTAACACTTGGTCTTGTGAAGTAGTTAGTTTCCCCATAGGCTTGAGTCCGAGGTCCATATAGTGCCTTGGTTCTGTCTAACGCTTGGTCTTGTGAAGTAGTTAGTTTCCCCATAGGCCTGAGTCCGAGGACCATGCAGTGCCATGGTTCTATCTAACACTTGGTCTTGTGAAGTAGTTAGTTTTCCCATGGGCCTGAGTCCGAGGACCATGCAGTGCCTTGGTTCTGTCTAACACTTGATCTTCTGAAATAGTTAGTTTCCCCAAAGGCCTTAGTCCGAGGACCATGCAGTGCCTTGGTTCTGTCTAACACTTGGTCTTGTGTAGTAGTTAGTTTCCCCATAGGCCTGAGTCCGAGGACCATGCAGTGCCTTGGTTCTGTCTAACACTTGGTCTTGTGAAGTGGTTAGTTTCCCCACAGGCCTGAGTCCTAGGACCATGCAGTGCCTTGGTTCTGTCTAACACTTGGTCTTGTGAAGTAGTTAATTTCCCCTCAGGCCTGAGTCCGAGGACCATGCAGTGCCTTGGTTCTGTCTAACACTTGGTCTTGTGAAGTAGTTAATTTCCCCATAGGCCTGAGTCCGAGGACCATGTAGTGCCTTGGTTCTGTCTATCACTGTTCTTGTGAAGTAGTTAGTTTCCCCATAGGCCAGAGTCCGAGGACCATGCAATGCGTTGGTTCTATCTAACATTTGGTCATGTGAAGTAGTTAGTTTCCCTATAGGCCTGAGTCCATGCAGTGCCTTGGTTCTGTCTAACACATGGTCTTGTGAAGTAGTTAGTTTCCCCATAGGCCTGAGTCCGAGGACCATGCAGTGCCTTGGTTCTGTCTAACACTTGATCTTGTGAAGTAGTTAGTTTCCCCATAGGCCTGACTCCGAGGACCATGCAGTGCCTTGGTTCTGTCTAACACTTGATCTTCTCAAGTAGTTAGTTTCCCCATAGGCCTGAGTCCGAGGACCATGCAGTGCCTTGGTTCTGTCTAACACTTGGTCTTGTGAAGTTATTAGTTTCTCCATAGGCCTGAGTCCGAGGACCATGCAGTGCCTTGGTTCTGTCTAACACTTGGTCTTGTGAAGTAGTTAGTTTCCCCATAGGCCTGAGTCCATGCAGTGCCTTGGTTCTGTCTAACACTTGGTCTTGTGAAGTAGTTAGTTTCCCCATAGGCCTGAGTCCGAGGACCATGCAGTGCCTTGGTTCTGTCTAACACTTGATCTTGTGAAGTAGTTAGTTTCGCCATAGGCCTGAGTCCTAGGACCATGCAGTGCTTTGATTTTGTCTAACACTTGGTCTTGTGAAGTAGTTAGTTTCCCCATAGGCCTGAGTCCATGCTGTGCCTTGGTTCTGTCTAACACTTGGTCTTGTGAAGTAGTTAGTTTCCCATAGGCCTGAGTCCGTGGACCATGCAGTGCCTTGGTTCTGTCTAACACTTGGTCTTGTGAAGTAGTTAGTTTCCCCATAGGCCTGAGTCCGAGGACCATGCAGTGCCTTGCTTCTGTCTAACACTTGGTCTTGTGAAGTAGTTAGTTTCCCCATAGGCCTGAGTCCGAGGACCATGCCGTGCCTTGGTTCTGTCTAACACTTGGTCTTGTGAAGTAGTTAGTTTCCCCATTGGCCTGAGTCCATGCAGTGCCTTGGTTCTGTCTAATACTTGGTCTTGTGAATAGTTAGTTTCCCCATAGGCCTGAGTCCGAGGACCATGCAGTGCCTTGGTTCTGTCTAACACTTGGTCTTGTGAAGTAGTTAGTTTCCCCATAGGCCTGAGTCCATGCTGTGCCTTGGTTCTGTCTAACACTTGGTCTTGTGAAGTAGTTAGTTTCCCATAGGCCTGAGTCCGTGGACCATGCAGTGCCTTGGTTCTGTCTAACACTTGGTCTTGTGAAGTAGTTAGTTTCCCCATAGGCCTGAGTCCGAGGACCATGCAGTGCCTTGCTTCTGTCTAACACTTGGTCTTGTGAAGTAGTTAGTTTCCCCATAGGCCTGAGTCCGAGGACCATGCCGTGCCTTGGTTCTGTCTAACACTTGGTGTTGTGAAATAGTTAGTTTCCCCATTGGCCTGAGTCCATGCAGTGCCTTGGTTCTGTCTAATACTTGGTCTTGTGAAGTAGTTAGTTTCCCCATAGGCTTGAGTCCGAGGACCATGCAGTGCCTTGGTTCTGTCTAACACTTGGTCTTGTGAAGTAGTTAGTTTCATCATAGGCCTGAGTCCTAGGACCATGCAGTGCCTTGATTCTGTCTAACACTTGGTCTTGTGAAGTAGGTAGTTTCCCCATAGGCCTGAGTCCGAGGACCATGCAGTGCCTTGGTTCTGTCTTACACTTGGTCTTGTGAAGTAGTTAGTTTCCCCATAGGCCTAAGTTCAAGGACCATGCAGTGCCTTGGTTCTGTCTAACACTTGATCTTCTGAAGTAGTTAGTTTCCCCATAGGCCTGAGTCCGAGGACCATGCAGTGCCTTGGTTCTGTCTAACACTTGGTCTTGTGAAGTAGTTAGTTTCCGCATAGGCCTAAGTCCGAGGACCGTGCAGTGCCTTGGTTCTGTCTAACACTTGGTCTTGTGAAGTAGTTAGTTTCCCCATAGGCCTGTGTCCGAGGACCATGCAGTGCCTTGGTTCTGTCTAACACTTGATCTTGTGAAGTAGTTAGTTTCGCCATAGGCCTGAGTCCTAGGACCATGCAGTGTCTTGATTTTGTCTAACACTTGGTCTTGTGAAGTAGTTAGTTTCCCCATAGGCCTGAGTCCATGCAGTGCCTTGGTTCTGTCTAACACTTGGTCTTGTGAAGTAGTTAGTTTCCCATAGGCCTGAGTCCGTGAACCATGCAGTGCCTTGGTTCTGTCTAACACTTGGTCTTGTGAAGTAGTTAGTTTCCCTATAGGCCTGAGTCCGAGGACCATGCAGTGCCTTGCTTCTGTCTAACACTTGGACTTGTGAAGTAGTTAGTTTCCCCATAGGCCTGAGTCCGAGGACCATGCTGTGCCTTGGTTCTGTCTAACACTTGGTCTTGTGAAGTAGTTAGTTTCCCCATTGGCCTGAGTCCATACAGTGCCTTGGTTCTGTCTAATACTTGGTCTTGTGAAGTAGTTAGTTTCCCCATAGGCCTGAGTCCGAGGACCATGCAGTGCCTTCGTTCTGTCAAACACTTGGTCTTGTGAAGTAGGTAGTTTCCCCATAGGCCTGAGTCCGAGGACCATGTAGTCCCTTGGTTCTGTCTAACACTTGGTCTTGTGAAGTAGTTAGTTTCCCTATAGGCCTGAGTCCGAGGACCATGCAGTGCCTTGGTTCTGTCTAACACTTGGTCTTGTGAAGTAGTTAGTTTCCCCATAGGCTTGAGTCCGAGGTCCATGTAGTGCCTTGGTTCTGTCTAACGCTTGGTCTTGTGAAGTAGTTAGTTTCCCCATAGGCCTGAGTCCGAGGACCATGCAGTGCCTTGGTTCTATCTAACACTTGGTCTTGTGAAGTAGTTAGTTTCCCCATGGGCCTGAGTCCGAGGACCATGCAGTGCCTTGGTTCTGTCTATCACTTGATCTTCTGAAATAGTTAGTTTCCCCATAGGCCTGAGTCCGAGGACCATGCAGTGCCTTGGTTCTGTCTAACACTTGGTCTTGTGTAGTAGTTAGTTTCCCCATAGGCCTGAGTCCGAGGACCATGCAGTGCCATGGTTCTGTCTAACACTTGGTCTTGTGAAGTGGTTAGTTTCCCCATAGGCCTGAGTCCGAGGACCATGCAGTGCCTTGGTTCTGTCTAATACTTGGTCTTGTGAAGTAGTTAGTTTCCCCATAGGCCTGAGTCCGAGGACCATGCAGTGCCTTGGTTCTGTCTAACACTTGGTCTTGTGATGTAGTTAGTTTCCCCATAGGCCTGAGTCCATGCTGTGCCTTTGTTCTGTCTAACACTTGGTCTTGTGAAGTAGTTAGTTTCCCGTAGGCCTGAGTCCGTGGACCATGCAGTGCCTTGGTTCTGTCTAACACTTGGTCTTGTGAAGTTGTTAGTTTCCCCATAGGCCTGAGTCCGAGGACCATGCAGTGCCTTGCTTCTGTCTAACACTTGGTCTTGTGAAGTAGTTAGTTTCCCCATAGGCCTGAGTCCGAGGACCATGCCGAGCCTTGGTTCTGTCTAACACTTGGTGTTGTGAAGTAGTTAGTTTCCCCATTGGCCTGAGTCCATGCAGTGCCTTGGTTCTGTCTAATACTTGGTCTTGTGAAGTAGTTAGTTTCCCCATAGGCCTGAGTCCGAGGACCATGCAGTGCCTTGGTTCTGTCTAACACTTGGTCTTGTGAAGTAGTTAGTTTCACCATAGGCCTGAGTCCTAGGACCATGCAGTGCCTTGATTCTGTCTAACACTTGGTCTTGTGAAGTAGGTAGTTTCCCCATAGGCCTGAGTCCGAGGACCATGCAGTGCCTTGGTTCTGTCTAACACTTGGTCTTGTGAAGTAGTTAGTTTCCCCATAGGCCTAAGTTCAAGGACCATGCAGTGCCTTGGTTCTGTCTAACACTTGATCTTCTGAAGTAGTTAGTTTCCCCATAGGCCTGAGTCCGTGGACCATGCAGTGCCTTGGTTCTGTCTAACACTTGGTCTTGTGAAGTAGTTAGTTTCCGCATAGGCCTAAGTCCGAGGACCGTGCAGTGCCTTGGTTATGTCTAACACTTTGTCTTGTGAAGTAGTTAGTTTCCCTATAGGCCTGAGTCCGAGGACCATGCAGTGCCTTGGTTCTGTCTAACACTTGGTCTTGTGAAGTAGTTAATTTCCCCATAGGCCTGATTCCGAAGACCATGCTGTGCCTTGGTTCTGTCTAACACTTGGTCTTGTGAAGTAGTTAGTTTCCCCATAGGCCTTGGTCTTGTGAAGTAGTTAGTTTCCCCATAGGCCTGAGTCCGAGGACCGTGCAGTGCCTTGGTTCTGTCTAACACTTGGTCTTGTGAAGTAGTGAGTTTCCCCATAGGCTTGAGTCCGTGGACCATGCAGTGCCTTGGTTCTGTCTAACACTTGATCTTGGGAAGTAGTTAGTTTCCCCATAGGCCTGTGTCCGTGGACCATGCAGTGCCTTGGTTCTGTCTAACACTTGGTCTTGTGAAGTAGTTAGTTTTCCCATAGGCCTGAGTCCGAGGTCCATGCAGTGCCTTGGTTCTGTCTAACACTTAGTCTTGTGAAGTAGTTAGTTTCCCCATAGGCATGAGTCCGAGGACCATGCAGTTCCTTGGTTCTTTCTAACACTTGGTCTTGTGAAGTAGTTAGTTTCCCTATAGGCCTGAGTCCGAGGACCATGCAGTGCCTTGGTTCTGTCTAACACTTGTTCTTTGATGAAGGAGGTTGTCCTCAGCGTTGGCCATGCTAGTCTTGGCGTGATGATGGCCTTGGCCCGGCCTCGTCGGAAGTGCGGCGTCGCGCCCACAGAACTATTGACGCCGGCGTGCGCTGGGCCAGGCTGGTTTGTGACTCTTAGCCTTATACGTGGTAGTGGCGCTGCCCTCAGTTCAAGTTTGTGCAGTCATCAGCTACGAGGCGTCCTTTGACGGTTCGCGTTCTGCGCTTGACGTTTCGAGACACGAGGCGTGCTCTCATTAATATTCTTTTGGACTGATGAGGATCGAACTGCTGATAGGCGCCTTGGAATTTGGTCAGGATTAATGTCACCGGTAATCCACCTTTCGGATTCTGCGTAGCTCTGTTCCTATCAATCTTCAGCCCCTATTTAGGGCTACGTGGGAGAAGTGACCTTTTACTCTTCATGAACCCTCCAATATACCAAGAAATATGTCCTCCCAACTCTCAGAGCCCCTTCAATGACCCCGCCAAAAGTTGTGACAAGAGTTTGGAGAAATGGGACGACATTGGATGGGAGTGAGTGTGCATAGGCCCAAAGTCCTCCTCCCACGACGGAGAGCCGCCAATGTAATGACTCGTGTCGGATCTCTGGTGCGGCCAAACCCTTGCGCCATCCTGATGGTGCCTCGCACCGCGGCCGAGAGGGAGGTCTCTGAAGTACATAACGTTCTTCCCCGGGGCGTTGCCACGTCGGTGGAAGCATGCAAGGATGCGTCATATATGGTGCCCGGGTGTTGTCGTCACCAACGGCCACCCACCGTGGAGCTGGAAGAGTATCAAGTGAACAACATGAGGGAGGGCTGTCCGGCGCCTTTGCATCTGCTCCTCTCTTTGCGCCAGTGCCACCGCACCGGCTTGGGTGTTATTGGTGGCCTTGAAGCAAGCCCGCCTCAGCCCCCTTTCCCTTAGTTAGCTTTAAAACAGGCCCGTATGGGCCTTTGTTTGTAGAGTTGGCTTTAAAACAAGCCTGTCTGAGCCTTTGTTTGTACACTGTAACTCTTTCTTATCTAATAAAATAACGATATTTGTCTTTTTTTCTTCGAATCTTTTACTTTTCTGCAATGGCGTTTTTTTATTATTTTTTTTTAGATGCATTCTCATGAACATTCCGTCGATCGACTGTCTGGGGACGATCGTCCGTTGCGCCTGTTAGTGCACAAATTCTCCCCACAGACGGCGCCAATTGTAGGGACTCAATTTGGAAGGACCCTCTGGTTTTAGAAGGGATGTAATCCTGTAGGCCCCGAAACAATAAATTTGTAGATAGTGGGTTGAAGAAATTGGCCCTTACAGACAAACGGAACTTCGTCGTGAATTCATTGCCATTAAAGGCTAAGTGCCCGGATCCTTTGCTACAATTGCTCCTCAGCGTTCGTCCGAGGAGCTTGACCCTCCTTTTTTCATCCCTCCTTCCTTCCAGGAGAGATCTTATACATTATATACCCCTCACCCAACTAATCCTAGCCCTACATTTGTTGAGTGATCAGGACGTTACTCAGGTGCTTGTCCTATCAGCCGCCTTCTCATTCTCTTTGTGGGTCGCGGCAACCAAGGCGGCACTGGTGTGGAGTTCTTTCCTCATTAATGCGGCCAGGGCGGTAGTCAGGTGCATTTAATGTGGAGGTGACTGTTTGTCATGAGCTTGTCCCTCCATCAGATTTATATGGCTGGTGCGTGGTATTCCCCCTCTGCCCTTTGAGTAGTCATGAAGGCTTCCTTGGAAGTGTTTACTAGTTGCCTTAAGTTCTCGGATGTCGGATGATGGGGTCGTCTTCGGCATGGCCTGTTGTGCGCCCTGGCTTCTTGTTTTTATCCTCGGACTATGGACGGATCCTCAGCTTGGGCCTTCAGCCCTGAAACGGAGTGGACCGGGCCGTAGGATTCGCTGGCCCCACAATAACATAAAAGGTATAGGCTCTAAAAAAATTATTATAATTATTATTATTAGCGGTAACCCTAAAACGGTACACCGATACGAACCGATACCGAAATATTTCGTTCCAATAACCAAACCGAAACGGCCTCCAGTACAGTATTGACTCCCTTGCTATGAACAAGCCTACTCACTCTCCCTTTCCTAATAAGCTTTTTCTTTCATTAGTGCATCATTTATGGGTCTCCACGTGTCAACCCCGCAATTAATTGTTGTCTAGCACTATTGACGATACTCCTTTGTTAGGCATTTTTTCAAGATCATTTGTGTGGGCTTTATGGGCTTTCCTTGTGTGCAATATACCATCTCCGCTTCAATTGCGAAGAGGACCTGTCTCTACTCTATTTGCAAAACGGCTTTAAGTACACGCACCTTGTTCTCACTCTAATTGTAAAAGGAACCTCGATAACTTTGCCACCTTTGCCTCACACTACCATGAGCTTTGATACCCCACTTGTTGGGAGATAACCACCTTGGGAGCTTCCTCGAATAATTAATATAAAATCTAGAGATACATTTTAACTTAGAAAATGTAAACTCAATGGGTATGAACTCAACTATATTATATTAACCATTCATTCTTATTATCATTATTTAATGTAGGATTTCACTCGCACATGTAAATTCAACAAGAATTCCTCACTTCATGGGAAACTAAAAACCAACCCCATTCAAGAAAAACCTATAACTATAGGTGAATTTGACTATTGGAGCAGAATATATATGAATGTTGGCTATAAGTTTTTGTCTTGGAGCACAGCTATTTGCATGGTTGATTTGTTTTTGTTAGGTTCTAAAGATTTAGATTTAAATATTTAGAATAATATTTTTATTGTGTTGGTAAACCGAGAACAAAACATGTCTAGTTTAGGTTTTTAGGCAATACTTAAAATTGGTTGTTTCAAAGTTCAAGTCCAGCTAATTGCAGAAAAAGGGAGTGTAGTTCTGCCTTGCTCAACTAATCGAGAATTAGGCTTGACCGATCGAAAATTGCAGGCACAACTTTTCTGTAGAATTTTTGAATAGGCCCAAGCACGCGAAAATGTTTAGGGTTTCATCTAAACTTCTCCACATATAAAAACGAAACCCTAGCCACGTTTTGAAGACTCTTAGAAGACTTATGTGTTACTTTTTGTGAGGTCTGAGAGGTTTTGTACCTTCTAACTATAAAAGAATCTACTGGAGCCAAAACTACAATCAATTATTGGTAGAACATAGTTGCTATATCAAGTTCATTACTGACTGTAATCTGAAACCTTTGAGTGAGATCTCAAAGTCATAAGCAAGGTGGCTTGTGTTAGTGTAAATCCAACAAGAGAAGGAGTCCGTGGATTCGGAGTTTGCACATGATCATGTCAGTAAGTTACTACTGGAGGTAACAATAGATTTAGAGTTAAATCTGATTGTAAAAACTTCAATTCTCTTATAGTGGATTTGTTTTACCTTGAGAATAATTAGGTTAAATCTTCTCTAGGTTTTTACCTTGAAATAGTTCTTTTCATTGGTTTTTCTAGGTCATCATATCATGGTGTTATTTATTTTTCATTGCTTTGCATGATATGATTTATTTGTGTTTAACATAGATCTGAATAATTAATCTAATTAATCACTTGGTTAATATAATAGGTTAAACAATTTGGTTTTGGGGGTCTAAACAAACAAACAGTTTTCATAACTCATTGAACATTGAAGACTGCCATCATTTCATTGGATATAAGATTTTGATTATGAATGTAAGTGGGGAGATTTGGCCCTCTTCTTGAACCCACAAATGTCTAATGGCTTATTTGATGTGAAAATTCTTCATTAGGAAGTCAGAATTTTATGGCTCATGTTGTTTTCTCACCAAATGAAGTTCTTGCATATTCTCACCATTCTGTTCATGTCCTATCGTTCAAAACATACCATAAGAATTGTATGGGGCCTATAAGTACTTGAAATGACAACTGAGGGGTCTCAATCTTCCTATATGCAACAAATAATTACTTATTCTTTTTCGGTAAGTATAGGTATTTAATAACAAATGTAAGGGAAGTGACACATATATGACATAGCAACTTAACATGTTTGCATTGGATTCCTCATAAAAATTGAATGTTGAAATAGTATATAAAACACTATGAACATTTAGACCCCTAAATTGCAAATCGCCAATTCAAGTTTAATATCAAACAATGTATGTGCGGAAAATGAATGTAAGCTTATACCAGAATTGATAAACAATCTAAACCAAATAAAGTCACATCCACAGCAGAAATTAAATAGCAAAAATTAAGGGAAGAGAGATGCAAATACAAGGACAACACAACGATGTGTTATCAAAGAGGAAACTGAAACCCTCGGCGTAAAACTTCTCTACTGCCCTCCAAGCGGTCAATAATCCACTAAAGAATGAAGTTGGGTTATATGAACAGCAAAAGACTCTCCAAGCCTAATCTACCTAGTGTACCTAGTCCTCCAAGCTTCTTGCTCCAACGAGGTTGCGCCGAACCTTTGTCTTCTTTAGCTTACCAGATTCTGCTATAACCCATAACATCAACCAATAACCATTGGTCCCTTCCTAATTGCTTCCCAAAGCACCAAATAGCCTTCTCACAGATGTGGATATGGTGAGAAAAGGATTTTGGTAAGAACCTTTCAATGATGTAACAATGGAGAGAGTGAGAATAGAGGAATTTGAAGAGTCTCTATGTAAAGATTGTAGATGAATCAATCTTGTTTTTCTCTAGGGTTTCTCTCTTAAAATTCTCTCTGAAAGCTCTCTACATTTTGTGGGTATAAGGATCTATATATAGTGGTGGGTGTTTGGAATGCGAGGAATCATTTTTCCAAAATAGGGTTGACTGGCGGCTTATCTTCGTGACTTGATTGAGCCGCAAGTTCAAACCGCGAGATAACTGAATGGCTAACTAGACTTTTTTTGTCCTGTAGTGCTCCAGTTGGCATGACTCTTCAACATCTCCGCATGCTTGGCACGTGACCATTTTCTGGCGGCTTGCAAGACGCGAGCCACCCGCGAGATCCAGTCGCGAGTCCCTGCTTCACTGCACAAGCTTGAGTAATTCTTCACACTCTCTCTCACACTACCCTTACATGATTCCCACCTAAGCACAGGGTTTCTAAATGCTGAATTACAAGCAAATTTGGTACGGAATAAAGCTAACAATTAAATTCAACCTTTCAAAAATTAAAAATGTTTGTATTTGATTCATTCTTGCATGCCTGATAAAGCTAAATTGCAAGCAAATTAATATTAAAAGTAAGTACTTAGATTTTTTTTTTTTTTTGGTGGGAAATATATAGATTGTGAGGAGGAGTTGGTAAAGGAAAACCAAATCAGATTCGAAAGCAACATCAGCATATTCTACAGATTAAGAAATGATTATTTATTTATTTATTTATGCAAACTTCAAATACTATAATTTTATGTAACAAACCTATCAAATATATACTTAATTACTTATTACGTTATGATAAGCGCATACTTAGATCAATGTCAAGTTTAATAACAAACAACAAAAATTAAATAAGTCATTAAAATAAGTTCTCCAAGGTATTGTGCAACCCTCTATCATTGCTCCCTCATGATCGAGATCATATTGTTACTTTAATGTCCATTTGAGTAGGGCCATTAAATTTCAATTACTCAAATGTTGACGATTTGGTTGTGGCAATAGTCTCACTTCAATTATTTTCATGTAAAAAAAATAAGGGAAGTGCTAACGTAAGAGCACTCGTTAGCATTTCTTATTAAATAAATTTATAGATAGAGAATTATAGCATTTTATCAATGTCTAAAAAATTATATTCCCTCCGTCCTAGTTTGTTTATCCCCTATTCCATTTTGAGATATCTCAAAATATTGTCCTATTTCTAAAAATAAAAGTCATTAATTTACTAATGTTCCTATTATACCCCTTCTTTCTTTTCAAAACTATTTGAAAGGAAAACTAACAAATATTTTAAAAAATCAATCTAATTGGGGTACCATTTTAGTTGCCTCATTAAGAATAACTCTTTTAAAAAAAATGATAAATTTATTTAAGAGTAATTTTATAAACTTATACATTTTTATAAAGCAGACAAGACAATAAATGATGTTCTCTTAAAAAGTTTAACTTTTTAAACATGACAAACAAATTGGGATAGAGAGAGTATTAATAATAATAATAATACTAATAATGAAGAGGAATAATAACCTCACTACAAAAAACTGGACCTATAGTGACGTTTTCTATAAACGCTGCTATGGGCATATCTATAGTTGCGTTTTAAAAAATGGGTCTATAGCAGTATTTCCAACGGCCTATAGTGGTCTTACAAGGGCCTATAGTGGCGTTTGTCAAATGTCACTATAGGCCCTTATAACTGTAAGACCTATAGTGGCATTTGGCAAACGCCACTATAGTTATTTGTAAGAGGCCATAGCGTGGCGTTTGCCTATTTGTAAGAGTATGACTTATAGTGGTATTTGCAAAATGCCACTGTAGCCTAGCACAAAAAAAAAAAAAAAAAAAAAAAGTTTAGAAAAAGAATCCAGCAGCAAAAAAAATAAAAAATAAAAAATAAAAAATAAATAAAATAGGGGAGCTATAATGGCATTTGGAATAGGACCTATAGTGGCGTTTGGTAAACGCCACTATAGGTCCAAAAAAGCTTAAATAAATACTACGAAATATGCTATAGAATATCATATTCTACAATATTACTAAAAAGGAAAATGTTGAATGAGTTTCAGCGGTATATAATATAAATGAATATATATATATATATATATATATTTAAATGTATATATTATTTTATATTTATATTTAAATGAGAGGTGTTATGTCTACAATATTTTCACAACAAATCATAGGTGGTTAGTTGTTATTGGTTCAAATTTGAATGTAACACTAAGATTACTTTTTTGCCTTAACAATAACAACCAGTAACAACCTGTCACTTAAAATTTGTTGTAAAAATGTTGTTGACATATCATTTCTCTTTATATATATATATATATATATGTTATGTATGAGAGATGCTACGTCCACAATATTTTCACAACAAATCATAGGTGGTTAGTTGTTATTGGTTTAAATTTGAACCTAATACTGAGATTACTTTTTTGCCCTAATAATAACAACTAGTAATAACCTGTCACTAAAAATTTGTTATAAAAATATTGTGAAAATGTTGTGCATATATCATTTATATATATATACACACATACATACTTGTCATTTCTCTTTATATATATATATATAAATTTAAAAAAACATTTAAAACCCCCCACCTACCCCCACTCTCCCTTATCTCCATGCCAAGCCTCGGAGAGTTCCTTAATTTCTCTTTTGTTTTTGTTTTTTTTTTTTTTTTCTCCCTTGTCTCTCCACGCCAAGTCTCAAACTTCCTTTCTCCACTCCTCCATCTTTCTTGTTTTCTTTTTCTTTCACTCTTCTTTCACTTCACATGCACTTGAATTGATCCTTTTCTCTTCCTCTCCATTTTGATTTTATTTCTTTTGTTTTATTTGTGGCGGTGTTAATGTTTGTGGGTTTTGGATTTGCAGATGGTGTTGCGGCTTATTGATTTAGTTCAAATTTGTAGATGGTGTTTGAAGCCATTGGTTGTACAGTTGCAATTAAGAATTAAAAAAAAATAAAAATTTATGATTGTTTTGGTCTATTTATTTTTTGATAATAATTTTGGTCTATTCCTTGTTTGCTGTCAACTTTGCTTCGTGGGTCTATGAGATTTTTGATCAATTTGATGATTTCTTTTTGTAGGTTGGTCTGTGGCTGCTGAATGTGTTGGGATGGAGTTGCTATTTTTTTATTTATTTATTTAATTTTTGGATGTGAGCATGTTGTGTTTGATTTTGAATTTTTTTAGATGGGTTTGTGTTTCATTTTGAATTTACTAGGATAGCTATAATGTTTGTATTTTGTTTTATTTATGTATTTTGTTTTGTTTTGTATCTTTTAATTTAATTAAAAAAAACTTTTTCTCATAAAAAAAAAATTCTTTTGATTACCAAAACATTTTTGGTAATCAAATTTTTTTGGGTGGTTTTTTGGCTATAGTGGTGTTTGTAGAGTCTATAGTGGCGTTTTACAAACACCACTATAGCCAAAATGGGCCTATAGTGGCGTTTTTAGTACCTATAGTAGTGTTTCACAAACGCCACTATAAGTCCAGTTTTTTGAAGTGTCTATTTTTGGATGAGAAAAGACTCAGAATTAGTAAATAATGAAAAATAATTAGATGTCTTACCTGAAATTTAGTTTCCTTAGAAAGAAAGGGGGTAACCTAATCTTTGAAATAGATACTTCAAAAATATATAGATGGAAATGCATTTCAAAGAAATACCAAAAATGGCTTTGGCAAGAATATTAGCCAGCATCACACTCAACAAACTCATTTAGGAATTAGATTCAAAACAAATCCTGATCCTAAAAGCTTCAAAGAGAACATTTAATTTGCAGAAATAATTTGGAAACAGATTTTTAGATTTATATTATATTTGAAAAATTAAATTAACAATAAAAAGTTTTCATATTTTTGTGGCATCTAAAGAGTAAGGACTTTAATATCAAAGCAAATAATTTTTGACAAATTAAAGAAATATTATCAAACGAAGAAGATTAAAATGATACAATATTAGTGTAAATTATACCTTCGAAGTTGAATTTATTAAAAGTTATAACACTTTTATTGTAGATCATCTTAGTAGCTAGGAATCATCTTAAAATTATTAAGAATTAAAATTAAAAAAAAAAAAAAAAAACCAGCTAAACAAGCAGCTGACAGAAATTGAAATGTGTGCAATAATCCATGAATCCTAATTAATTATGAAGATTGGATTAATATAACTATAAAAAACTTTAAAATTCTAGAAAAACACTTAAACCAACCGTACGTGGTGTTCAAAAGATTCCAACCAGGGATTTTTTATGTTGTAGAAATAATCACTCCCAAATTAATGGCTTCAAAGGCACCTATTACAAGGTATATATACATTACCCTAGAAGAAACTAGATAATTTTTCTAAGCAGTCTGGATTCTCTGGAGCCGACGAGCATTCCTTTTAAAATATCTTCTAGCAAATCTTCAGTTTTTTTTTTTTTACACAAAGTGTGTAATTAATTGAGATTTTAGTAACAAATAGCTTTTTGTTGGGAATATACATAAATTTTTAGATCTTTCAAAAATTTGTCCACATCTACAGAGTTATAGTGATTTTACTTTAAAAAAAAAAAATATACAATATACTATAGTACAACCTTTCTCTCTCAAAACAGCACAATAAACCCTAATCTAAAACAACAGTATTTGTATCTCTCAAAA
The DNA here is from genome assembly GCA_032727855.1 of Quercus ilex subsp. ballota. Taxonomy (NCBI): domain Eukaryota; kingdom Viridiplantae; phylum Streptophyta; class Magnoliopsida; order Fagales; family Fagaceae; genus Quercus; species Quercus ilex. The sequence goes on from CM064911.1 coordinate 6,049,787, forward strand.
CAGCACAACAAACCTTAATCTTAAACAACAATATTTGTATCCTACTACAACACTTTTATAACGGATTGAGTCATAATCTGAATTAAACACAAATTAACTACACTCCTTATAGCTCAATATTTTTTATCATATATTCCTATAAACCTTTTCAAGATTATTCCTGGATTTCTTTGGCTTTATTGGACAAATTAATTAAACTTTATACCCAATAATTTTTTTATTTAACATCTTTTAATTCAAAAGAATTAACCGTTTTGCTTTTAGATAATTCTGCTCTGTTTTTTTCCCCCCTACTTTTCTATCACATGTTGAATTTGTTATATGTGAAGGTGAAGTATTTTTCACCTTTTAGGTTTCTTACCTAGATAAGAGTATTCTATTTTAATTATGATGCCTGTAGTTGTCACCATTGATCTTTTTTTTTTTTTTTTTTAATACAATATTACAATAATTACTAAAAATTGATCCATCGAAAGATAAAAATTTATAAAAGTTCAAACTTTAAAATATATAATATACAAAGAAATCCTGAAATTAAACCTTGTTTTAAACTTAAACAACTAAAATGATGACAAGATCTATATTAGTCTTCCTCTGGGTCACCTTCTAAGTTGTTTTTGACTTCCATGTTATTGTTTGAGTTGTCCTCTTCATCTCTGTTAGTAGCATCCATAGTAGCTGAATCTGTGTTAGATTGTCATGGTTCTTAACGGAATATTGTACTAGATAACTAGATATCCATTTTCTCTTTTATATTGATACATTCTTTTCTATTTGTCGGCCATAATAGATTCTTATCTCATGCATTTCATGTACAGATCATGAGAATAAGATGGTATTGCAAATTGGAACCCAAGATTTGGAACTTAACTAACCCACTAATTCTACTTATTTTATACGAAGATCTGGCTGTGTTCTTTATTTGGCCGTGCAAAGTAAAACCAAAGACTCTGTTTTTTGAATATAATAATAAACTTGAGCATGCTAAATTATTTGCTTATTGTGTCATGGGGGTTTGGCTTAGCACAATATACAATAAAGCTGATGCAAGTTGTTCTTTTATTGCTCCAATTAGGTAACTGAGTATTACGTTTAGTGGTTTGGTGGGCCTGTTAATTGGGATGAGTTCTTAAATCGCATCAGATTGTTTCTATACAATTTGGTATCTAAAAAGGACAAAACGATTGATTAAAACTTAACATTGTAGTGCTGAATGATGAATGATCTTCAATATAGTAATGTTGATTTGAGCTTAATTAGTTCAAATAGCCGTCATTTAAAACAACTTGGATGATTTGAATCAATCGGAATTCAATTATGTACTGAAGGAAACAATATTTTTTGATGAACTGAAGGAAACAATATTACCATCCCAACTGTTTACCCCTTTATTCCTCACTACCCCAAAAAAATAAATAAATAAATAAATAAATAAATAAATAAATTCTAGATTTAGGCGGCAACTGTGGGCCCAAAAAAAATGCATAAGAGACCTACAATTTGTGAGTGGCCATTCCATAGAGAGGACTTATAAGGTATTCACTACTAAAATAGTGTCATGATCATGATCATTATCATATTCCTTCTTTTCATATATCCAAGTGTAATATTGTTTTTGTAGGTTTCAGTTAGTTCAACTAGTAAAATCTTTAATAGTTGAATAAGAAATTTGGATTTCAATCTCTACCTATACCAAAAACTGATTGATATCTTGGTATAATAATAAATAGCTTTTATCAAAAGCGAACACCATAAATTGAAATCCTCTAAAAAAAATGTGATATTGTTTTGTAACTTGCATGTACAATAATGTCATGATTAACTGTACCAAATAAGTGAATCTAAAACCGCCCCATAAACACCATGCTGTATAAAATGATGGAATTCCATAACCTATCATTTTTTAAAGCATTATAAAGTACAAGCTTTAATATTTTCTTAATTAGAATAATTTGGACAGTGTAATTCTATGTGCTTAACCTATTCAACATATATAATAAATTTCAAGACTACTAGATCCCTTTTAAAAAGGGCATTGACATATATTATATAAACAAATGTTGTCATGTAATTAGCACGTTATGATAAATGCTTGTTTTATGAGATTTGAATCATATAATCCTATTTGCTTAATTTGATTACTTAAATTTCTTCCAGTTTAGCTAAATCAACATATATATAATTATGGCATAAAACTCCTTTTAAAAAGGGCAGTGGGATGTTAATGTTTCCCTATAATTAATATGATATGATAAGTGCATGTTTAATGAGATGCACTTTTAGCAACTAACAAAGTTTGCTAAATTTAATTGCCTTTTTGATGCAAGTGTCAATAATTTATGCATATTATAGGTATTTCAGCTCCATTCACTCTGTGAATAACTAAAACGCACTAAATCATGCATAATACAAAAAACTATCGTGAAATTGTTGGGTATAATTCTTCACAAAAAAAATAGTGAAGCTCTTTTAATTTAGACCTTAAAACCATTTGAAAAGAGACTAGCTAGCTTTTTAAGGGTGGTCCTATACTCCTATATACCAGAAATCATGCTGCCTTTATGAAAGTAATCTTTTACTAATTCTTTTGTTTTTTTTTAATAATATCTTTTAGTTTTACTAATTATTTTTTATTTTTTTTAAGTAATTCATTTTGATTGTTGGCCACGATATTCGTATATTTTAATTGAAGGGACCGAAAGAGAGCCTTTTTGCGCTTAATAAAGAAACGCAAAAAAGATAGATTTATTTGGGAATATTAAACCCAACTCAACTTTACACTATGCAGGCATTAATGAATCAAAGAATTATATAATTTGAGGTGTTCCTGGTTAGAGGTTCAGGTTGGGTATTATTTAAACCCGATTCAACTTTAGCTTGGATTTAAAGGACTTCTTTCACAAAATTTTAATAAAATATAAAGGTAAAATTTGAAAAGTTGAGGATGACCCCAGGGCCCAAACCTCTATGTAGTTCGTCCCTTCTGAGTCTCTCTCTCTCCCTCTCTGAATGGTTTAAAATTAATAGATTTATCCCCCATAATGGAGAGGATTATATAAAGTTCTCGTTCTAATTTTAAGAGAAAGTCAAATAAATTTTTTATTTAAAACAGTTCATTTTTAAGTAGAAAGGAAAAAACAAAGTCTTTGGAAATAATTCCAATGTCATTGTTAGATGGAAAAAAAAAAACTAGTTTAGTATTTGTAACATGAGTTTAGAGAATATGTTACTACCGTAAACATAATTTTTGAGAGAGCGTTTCAACTTATAGCGTCCGCTCTTGATGATAGCTCTTTATCATCGTACCAAGACACCAATCAGTTTTTGGTGTAAGCGGGGATTGAATCTTAGGTCTCTTATTCAACAATAAAAATTTTTACCAATTGAGCTAACTGGAATCCACAATCATAAACATAATTTATTGTGAAAACTTGATACGGTAACAGTCATTATCAAGTAAATAATCCCATCCCATTAATTTCAACGGTGCCTTGTAAATTTGGGGAGATTAGTTCAATTTCTCATTAGAAAAATCAAACAGTCCAATCATTTTTATCATTGAACCTAGATCTGTTGCAAGTACATAAACAACAACAACCAAGTCTTGGTCTCAAAATTTATATTTATAACCACATGTCAAACATCTTCGCATGCTTGATCATTAAACTTGTGTATTCTAAATATATATTAATAACAAGAATTAAGAAGTAATTGTGCAAGTGCTATATATCATATGCTTGGGTTCGATGTTTCTTATCATATGCACTGTTAAGGACTAATAGACATTCAGCTTGATGTTGACATTTAGGCATGATAAGGTTCAAGAAAACTTTGAAATTTGAGTTCAACGTCATGAGAAACATTGGTTGCAATCCCATTTCAGACTGGCTTGTCTTGCATGCTTCTTCTAACACCATACAATGGCTTATTCCTTGTTTCTACATATAATTGGTACAATGTGGAGCCACTCTCAGCATATAGCCTTGGACCCATTATCTACATAACAAACCCATTATCTAAGATTTCGGCCAAAATAATAATAACAGCAATAAGAAGTAAGAGGTAATCACAGATGGTCCCTCCATACCCTTTTTTTTTTTCTTTTTCTTTTTTTAACAGAACATATATATCAACATTACGTACACATAAGATGCATATAGATGAGAACTTCACACTCTAACCCTAGTTTTTTTTTTTCAGGCAAATTAAATTTTTGATCCTTCAAATATAAGGTATGTACAATATTGGTTCCTAAATTATAAAAGATCTAATCCAATTTTTTAAACTAAAAAGAAAATAGTCGTTGTCTATTTTTTTGGAAATTTCTTATTTGAATCTTTAATACCTTAAAATATACAATAATTATCGTATACATCCGGCATGACATATTATAGGGATACACATATTATGAAATAGAATATACATATTTCAAATGCATATTCTATTGAAACAAAAGCCATCAAAAATTAAATATTGTGAATTCACTAAAATGAATCTTATCAAAATATTGTATTCTTGCTTAAATTTATTTATTTTTTCAACAACTGAAACAAAGTACAATAAAGAAAAATAAATTTAATGACACACAATCAAGAATGTTAAAAAAAACTAATTGAAGGATATTTACATTTTTATTTTATCAAAACGATATTTGCATTCTTAAGTAGGGGTGAGACATGTCTATTTATGTCAATCATTATATCATGCAATTTTAAAATTTGTAAACACATATAATATGATCAAATCATTAAACTACTTTTTATTATCTTTCTTTAAAATAGAACATTTAATATTACAACCTTTTACAAGCGAAACTATTGAAATATTGGAGGAAGCTAATAACAAATGCATTGCATATTATGCAAAAACTTGACCAGTACTTACAAGCTTGTTCATATGAAAACTGCAGAAGATGGATGAGAGGCTATTGCAAAAGGTGTGGTATCCGAAATCTAAGGTTCAATGAGTTGTAAAATGAGGGATGTGAGCGATCTTGGTTAATTCTCACTGATTTTATTTTTCATATTTTTTCTCTAAATGGGGACAATTTGCAATTTTCAACTTTTGTAAAGACGTGAGATAGCGCATCCTATTAGCTAATGATGTTAGATTTGAACACAAGCGAATTTGAAAATGTTAAAGTGAGGTGAGGTTGCTAATCGATTCTAGGATAGCCATCAAATTAAGAAGGTTTATAATTGTTATTAACTATCTAAGTCAACTTACCCCATTAGGAAGTGATGAGAAATTAGTGAATCCGACAATTTCAAGCTCTTCAAGTGAGGTGAGGTTGCTAATGGACTTGGGAAAAGTCATTAAATTGGGAATCCCTATAATTTTCGACGATCGTAAAGATCTGAGACAATTGATTCCACTAGAAAATGATGCCAAATTAGGAATGTTTGAACATTGAAGTTGTTCTGAGTTTGCTAATGTATAGTAATAACACGTTGAAGACCCATAGGGAGAGACTACAAATAAAGAATCATTTGAAACTCAAAGAACGAAGGCAATTAAGGCATCTCCATTTAATGTCATCGTCGCCATCCATGTCTTCATCATCATCTATGTCATTTAACGAATTGAACTCCTTGCAATGTCCAATCTTGAGCTCCACAAGGGAGGTGAGATATGGCACAACTCCAAATAGAGGTGTTAGTCTAGGGCAATTCGTAATCTATAAACTTTTAAGAGAATTTAGATTTAATGCCCACTCATCTAGTAGAGACACTACATCTTCTATATATTGCAAAGTCAGAGAATTTAATTTGGAGAGAGGAGAGAAAGAGGAAGTTGAGGAAGAGGGAAGTGAAGACGTCATTGCCATGATTTGCTGCAAAGCTTCAAGCTAACCTCCAGATATAGTTGTTCTTTGGGATACATAAACAGAGGCATGAAAGTCAAATTTATGCAATAATGAATATCTAGAGAAGAAAAGCTAGAAAATGAAGGCAATGAATAGTGATGTTGATTTTGTTGTAGATCTAGATTTGATGTGGATGTTGTTGCATCAATATCCCCTATCCACTTCTACTATCCTTTCAGATTTTGGCATAATCAAATTTTGAGTGACTTTAGCGTTATGGAATAATGGTGTTGACATTGTGGATAATACAGGGACGTCCTCACTTATATCACTATCTAACATGGACTCTAGATCGTCCATGTGATCAATAGACAAACATTCTAAATGTGATTAAGAGATAAACATTCCAATATAATTAGTACTTGCAATTTGAGTTTAGAGAATATGTTACTACCATGAACACAATTTATTGTGAAAACTTGATAGATATTCATTATTAAGTAAATAATTCTATCCCATTAATTTCAATGGTACCATCCTCCATTCAAGTAAATAGAACCATATCTTTTAGTCCTTGTAAATTTGGGGAGATTAATTCAATTTTTTATTAGACAAATCAAGCAGTCCACTCATTTTCATCATTTGTATCATTGAACCTAGATGTAGGTGTTGCAAGTACATTTATATGTATAATCAACAACAACCAAGTCTTGGTTTCAAAATTTATATTTATAATCACATGCCAAACATCTTCACTTGCTTGATCATTATCTATACTTGTGTATTCCAAACACATATTACTAGCAAGGATTAAGAAGTAATTGTGCAAGTGCTATTATATGCTTGGGTTCGATGTTTCTTATCATATGCACCGTTAAGGACTAATAGACATTCAGTTTGATGATGAAATTTAGGGCTGATAAAGTTCAAGACAACCCTGAAATTTGAGTTCAGCCTCAGGCACATTAGTGGCAATCCCATTCCAGACTCTAGCTTGTCTTGCATGCTTCTTCTAGCACCATACATTGGCTTATTCCTCGTTTCTGCATATAAGTGGTACAATATGGAGCCACTCTCAGCATATAGCTTTGGACCCTATACATAACAAACCCATTATCTAAGATAATCACAATACCTTCTTTTTTTTTCTTTTTTTTTACAGAACACACACAAGTACCAATATTACATCCACATAAGATGCATATAGATGAGAACTTTGCACTCTAACCTTGGATTTTTTTTTTTTTTTTTTTCAGGCAAATTAAAATTTTGATCCTTCAAATATATGGTATGTATAATTTTGGTTCCTTAATTTTTAAATGTTCTAATCCAATTTAAAATTTTTTTTTTTTAAATGGCCCTTGCCTATTTTTTGTCAATTTCTTATTTGCAAATTTAACATCTTTAAATATACAATAATTATCTTATACATTCGACATATACATCATATGTCTCACAGTATATGAAATATATCATTATAATATACATGTGAAATAGAAAATTACATATGTCGAATGCATAAGTTACCTTTTTTTTAAATATGGGGTTGGTTTAGTTTTAATCCTTAGCACTACAAAAAAAGACAAAGGAAATAAATCGTTACAATTTTAAAATATGAGGGAGTAAAATGAAACTTTTGGCCAATGCTTCGTAATTCAATACAGAATTTTTTTTCTTGTAATGCACCAAAGCCCATTTAGGCCCATGGATTACCAAAATTTCTGATCCAAGTTCACAATAAGCACCTAACTTTTAGGTCCAAGAAAGGTTAGCTTTCCACAACAATATATTTTTACCGCATACTAACAATTAATATTAGCTTTCCACAAAAATTATTATTCCAATAAATATTAGTTTCAAGTTGTATGTACAATATAATGTTTATATATATAATGTAAATTTTTGTTAATGTTACACTCTTCCATATCTATTTTTTATTTACAAAATCTCTGATAAAATTGTTCCAAATTCCAAAATAATTATTTTTCATTCAAAAATTAGTTGCCATGTTCAAGAAACAAAGAGTTCAACCCATGTAGATAAGAAAATTCATGATGTATTGGATTACTTACATATGACATTGCAAAAGTGAGGCGACCAAATGACATTTCCATTATTGGAGGATTAATGTGAAGGCCAAAGAGCTTGGACTTGTTATCAATCACTAAATTGATGGTACAATTGTAGGTGAGTATCTTAGTCGTAACACCTGAGGCATCCACTCCTTCCCCTGGCACAAATTGGCTGATTCCTGCAATCTGCAACACATATTTATTACACATAAGAAAGAAGTGAACAGAAATAGTAGCTTTAACATGTCTCTTTGACTCTAGAATAGCTTTATTATTATTTTTTTTTTTAAGTTAAAAAAAAAAAAAAAGGACACGACAATAAAGAAAATAACAAATGGTATGATTTTGAATAAAAGAGAATGAATGAAAAGAATGCATATGATCATTCTAACTAATTTGTTAAAGATCTCTAGTTAACTCCAAAAGTTAGAATAAAGACTTTGGTGTTCTTGTTATTGTATTTAACTTATTTACATTAAAACTTTTTTAAATAGTCAACTCTCTCTCTCTCTCTCTCTCTTTTATTTTTTATTTTACATATTGCCCATTACTAGACAAATAAAGTAAATCAAAATGAACACCTAGCCTGTCACTGCTTATGCAAAGTAATGATTTTAACTTTTAGGCACATGGACTGCTTTGTGCTGTGGAACTTGGGTATTTTTATGTTTCTTTTTGGGCTATTGCAACTTTAGTCAATTCAATCATGGGACTAGGCGTGTCAAAGAGATCGAAGTAAATCATCTTGATTAAACAATGAACAACACACCCCAGGAAACCGAGAACCCAGTGACTACCTATATGAGGGATAATTCAAGAAAAAATTCTTATGCTGAAGCAACTTTGGACGTTGTCATGCACAAGACGGAACTTGAAGACGCAGAAACTGAAGTGGACAAGGAGGTAGAATCTGAATCAGAGAGGACTGGAAAGACAGGAGAAAATGAGGAGCAGCCCAGGGAAGAGGACCAAATGAATGAAGAGGAGTGGGAAATACATGTGTCAGCAGACCTGAAACGGAAAATGTCAGGACCGTGGCAAACTAGCATTATTCTGAAACTTATGGGTAAACAGCTCGGATATCGCACTTTGCAAACCAGGTTAGCCGGTATATGGCGCCCAACAGGTAACACGCATTTAATTGATATCGGATATGGATATTTTATTATGAAATTTGATGCCTTAAAGGATTATCATCATGCGCTCATGGATGACCCATGGTTCGTGGGTGAACAATGCCTTCATGTTCAAGCATGGGAGGTGAACTTCCATCCCAGTACAGCCAAAGTTACGACTACGGCTGTCTGGATAAGATTGGAACAATTGCCCATCGAGTATGGGTATTGCTACTAATAATATGGCAGAATTGGGAGCGGTGCGTCAGGGTCTCATGTTGACGTGGAATTTGGGTTTCAAATTTATCCAACTAGAGCTTGATTCTGTGAACAATTTATCAACGAACAATTTCTCTCCTGATGTATTCCCTTTAATCTCTGATTACATGAGCCTTATGAAGAGGGCATGGGTGATACAGGTGCGCCATGTCTACCGTGAGGCCAATGAATGCACAAATGTGTTAGCAAAACGAAGAAACCATACTGGCAGCAACTTTTAACCATCTATGACACTTGTCCCAATTTTTTATACCACTATTTTGTAAGGGATATGACAGGCTTAGGGATCAGGAGGGTATGTCCCGTCAAGCCGAATATAGCTGCGTCTATATAAACTTTGTTATGTTTAAATAAGACTTTCCCATTTCTACCAAAAAAAAAATCGTGGGACTAGGCCAACCTTTTTATTTTTTGGTCATGATTTCCAGTCATACATCAATGTTTCAATTTTAACCGTTAGGCCACCTTTTCTCCCCCAAAAAGGAAAAGAAAAGCAGAGGCTACCTTTGGGCCAATCTGCAGTCTGAAGTTTGGGTTCCTAAAATTCCTTTATAACCATTACTTTATTGTCTAAAATACCATGAGACAAGTTGTGTAGAATGGGCCTAACAATGTAGAGAATTCTGTACTTAAAATTTCGGACCTTGACAGGAGACATTTTGGGTCTTCCCAAGTTTTCTGTCCATTAGATTAGCTCTTTACAGTTTACATTGACTAATGCATTTTTTTTTTTTTTTTTTTGTCTTTATATGTATAATTATATGTACATTGTTGCCTAATGCTTTCCTGCATGTAACAGACGATATCAACCCATTACAAATCGTTTGTGTCATTTTATATACTCCTTCCGTCCCAATTTTTTTGTCCTGTTTAAAAAGTCAAACTTTTTAAGAGAACATCATTTATTGTCTTGTCTACCTTTTAAAAATGTATAAGTTTCCAAAACTACCCTTAAAAAAATTTATTAAAAAATTGAATTAGTAAATTATTAAGGGTATAATAAGAATATTAGTAAATTAATGACTTTTATTTTTAGAAACAGGACAATATTTTGGGACATCTCAAAATGGAATAGAGGACAAAAAAAATGGGACGGAGGGAGTATTTCACTTTATACTCAATTAATTACAGTTTGTCACGTATTTTTTTAAAAAAATAACCAAAGTTAAAAATGAAAAAAAAAAAAAAAAAAAAAAAAACCCAAACACATTAAAACGGAAAGCAAACACTGTATCAACCAACCTAGTAAGATCAAGATAATTCATAACAAGGAAAGAGCTAGTCCTAGTGTGTGACACACTCATTGAATCATGAAGCACATTTATATTTTGGCTCCAAACATATTAAAAAAAAAATTCAACTTATTACGTAGTGATTTATAAGTCTATTTATTATATTATTTAAACAAGTTATATGACTATACATAGACAATCTCTTTAATCGCTACAATATGGGTTGAAACAAAATAACTCCAACATGTCTGGAGCTAAACTTTTTCAATTGCATGGTTTTTTTTTTTTTTTTTAACAATCTCTATCTGCTTACATAAGCAATGTGCAGTAATGTATTCATCCAAGGAAAAAGAAAGTATCATGCGGCAGTTAGGGCATCTCCAATAGCCTCTCTAAAACTATGTTTGGAGAGTGTCGGGGACGTTTTTGCGACAAGGACTGAAAATGCGAAAACAACCCAAATCTCCCCTAGGGTTTCTTTGAAGTGTTTATTTGTGGAGAATCAAGCCCAAAATTCAAAATATATAGAAAAAAAAGGCTAATGGTGCTTTGACAAGAGAGAATCAAAGTGCTAATAACAAAAGTGCTGAAAAAGCATAAAAATATAACAGGTCTGAAACTTTGACCCACAGTCACCGATAAGAGGAAATTGAGAGAGGTTGTGAGAAAGAGAGGGAAAGTTCCCCTATACCCATATTTCCACTCCTAGGGTTCAAAATTATGAGAATGTTTCCTGGCTCAGTAGGTTTTGGCTCTTAAGTTTCAGCTCTATGGGGAAAACGTGGTTCAACAGGTCTGAAACTTTGACCCACAGTCATCGAGAAGAGGAAATTGAGAGAAGTTGTGAGGAAGAGAGGGAAGTTTTCCCTGTACCCATATTTCCACCCCTAAGGTTCGGAATTATGAGATTGTTGACTGGCTGAATGGGCTTTTGCTCTGAAGTTTCAGGTATGTAGGTAGAACGTGGTTGGTTAATTTTGAATCTGATTGGGGCCTTTTGTATTGAACTTGGGGTGCTCTAAGTGACTGGTTTTTGGTCAATAGAAGAAACTTTGAAACCCAAGGTCTCAATCAAAGAGGTTATGGTCAGATTTGCTTTAATTGGGTAAGAGAGTTGGCTTGCTTTTTACATGATTTTGGAAATAAAGTGGCTGACTCCATTAGCTATTCTTTCCTTGTCATTGTAGGCTTTTGACAGCTGCATTTGGCTACAATAGGCTAGCTAATTAGTTTAGGGTCAGCTATGTTTTTTGGGTGGAAAAGAAAATATGGTAGCAAAATTAGGTTAGGGCAGAAACTTTGGGCCAAAGTCACCCAGAGCATAAAAGCTCTTTTGAGGTGGAAATTTTGGATACAAGACCTCCTCCATGAGCCTAAGGTACTAACAGCGTCTCTTGCCCACTTGGTAGCACGCATGGGCTGAGTTCATACAAAAGGTCCAAAAGGAACCAACTTATACCCTCCAAACCACACTATCTCAATTTTTCCATAAGTTGCATGGGCTTGGGCCATGCTTAAAAGAATAAAATATAATATAATACATAAATTGAGCCCACAAGGAAGTCAAGATTGTTTGAATCTGGCTTGTACGAAATGTGTCACGAAAATAGGTATCAACAAAGAGCAAAACCCACAAAAATTAGCTCCAACAACCTTTCCAAATTGTAAAAAATAGAGTAGATAAGCTACAGTACTCTCCACACATGAAGAGTTACTATTGCTCTTCAAATGAATTTTTATGACTAAAATATTCAACCTCTCTCTCTCTCTCTTTTTCTGTGCACATTAAGAATAAAGAATAAAAATAATATTAAAGAAATAATGAAAAAATAATATTTAAATGTAATAGAGAATGGTTAGAGAGTGTTAAAAAATATATTTAAAAAAGTAGGTAGGTAAAACTGTTTGCTCTCCAAACAGTGTGAAAATTTGGCTAAGTTGCAAAGATGCTTATGCATATGCTCAGGGTCCCTTAAGTTGAAACTGTAAGAGGAGAACCGACAACCCATCCTTAGTCAAATCCTTTCAATAGTCTCAATAAAGTTCCATTCCCTTTTTGTTTTTTTGATGAACAGAAAATTTTATTTCCAAACACAAAGAATAAGGACTAAACAGCAACTACAACATTGAGATGTTCTAAATTTGTAAGGTTGAAATTTATCAACCATCTTGTTGGATTTATTCCGTGCCAATTTGCTTGTAATTTTAGCATTTAGTAACCCTGTATTTAGGTGGGATTCATGTAAGGGTAGTGTGTGAAGAGAGTGTGAAGAAAAGCTCAAGTTTGTGCAAAGAAACAGAGTTTCGCGACTAGGACTCGCGACTAACTCGTGACTGGCAAGCCGCCAACTGCAGGCACGTGAGAAGCACACAGGGGAGCTGAAAGGTCGCACCAGCTATCGCACTACAGGACAAAAGTCCCAGGCTGGCCAGGCCGTTATGTCGCAATTTGAACTCGCGACTTGGACAAGCCGCAAGGCCAAGCCGCCAATCAGCCCTGTTTGGCAAAAACTGTCTTTTCGTATTCCAAACATACACCACTATATATAGACCCTTATACCCACTAAATTGAGAGAGCTTCCAGAGAGAAAAATTGAGAGAAAAACCCTAGAGAAAAACAAGATTGCCTCATCCCCAATCTTCACTAAGAAACTTCTCAAATTCCTCTACTCTCTTTCTCTCCATTGATACATCCTTGAGAGGCTATTGACCAAATCCTTGTCTCACCACACCCACATCTGTGAGAAAGTCTTTTGGTGTTAAGGGAAGCAGTTTGGGAAGGAACCAATAGTTATTGGTTGATGCTATGAGCTATAGCGAAATCCAGTAAGCTAAAAAAGAAAAAGGTTCGGCGCAACCTCGTTGGAGCAGGAAGCTTGGAGGGCTTAGGTACCTGGGTAGATTTGGCTTGGAGGGTCTATTGCTGTTCATGTATCCCAACTACATTTTCTAGTAGATTATTGACCACTTGGAGGGCGGCGGAGAGGTTTTATGCCGAGGGCTTCGGTTTCCTCTTCGATAACACATCGCGTGTTGTCATTGTGTTTGCATCTCTCTTCCCTTATCTTTGCCTTTTATTTCCTGCTGTGGATGTGATTATAATTGGCTTAGATTGTTTATCAATTCTGTGTTTGGCTTATGTTCATGTTCCGCACATTAATTGTTTGATAATAAGCTTGAATTGATAATTTGTAATTTGGGGTCTAAACGTTCAAGGGCATTTCATACCCATATTGAACTTTCAATTGGTATCAGAGCGGGTGCACTTTTTGTGGTTTAATTACCTAAGTGCGATCCTAGACCCTTTAGCTATGGATGAAGCTATGGAAAAGGCTATGCTGAATTGTGGTTTAAATGTTTGTGATAATGACTCTGTGAGTATGTTTGAAGGGTGCCCTAACAATGAACTCCTAGAGTTATTAAAAACAAAGAAACATGCTAGAATGTTTGTTCACATGCTGAAATATTTTGAAAATGAGAATCACATCTTACACAATAGTCTATATGAATCTAATTCGTTGGTTAAGAAGTATAAAAGAAGAAATAGAATATTGTGTGATAAGGTTGATAATCTGAAAAAGAAAATTCAATCTAGCAAGAGCATGGAAAATGAAGATAAGTTTTTGTTTGAAGGTCAAGAGTGCTTGTCCCATGCTTGCCTATTTGTGCACACCTCTTTGAAGGTATTTAATTCATGTTTATGGTATCTTGATAGCGGCTGTTCTCGTCATATGACAGGTGATAAATCACTGTTTAAGTCACTCAAAGAAAAGGTTGGTGACTATGTAACATTTGGCGATGGAAATCATGCTCAAGTTCTTGGCAAAGGGACTGTTGAGATACCTGGATTACCTCTATTGAAGGATGTCTTATACATCAAAGGGTTGAAGGAAAATCTTTTAAGCATCACTCAAATATGTGATGAGGATTTCCTTGTTCAATTCTCAAAGAAGGGGTGCATAATCATTGATGAAGAAGGGATTCAAGTCTTGGAAGGAAAGAAGACTACCGACAATTGCTACGGAGTGGTTCCTACGGCACCAATTTCCTGCAGAATTGCTCAGGTTAATATGTTGGAACTTTGGCATCAAAGATTCGGACATGCAAACTTCAAACAAGTGGCTAAAGTCTCCAAATTTGAAGCTGTTGAGGGATTTCCAAAATTTGGAAAGGTGGAGAAGACTTTTTGTGGTGCATGCCAAATAGGGAAGCAAACAAAGGCAAGTCACCACAAGGTGAATGTGATCGCCACTTCACGATGCTTAGAGCTTCTTCATGTTGAGCTAATGAGGCCCACAAGAACTAAAAGTCTAGGAGGAAGAAGGTACATTATGGTCATTGTTGATGATTTTTCAAGATACACTTGGGTTGAATTTCTTAGAGAAAAATCAGAAGCGTGTGAGAAATTGAAAATTCTTTGCAAGAGACTACAAAATGAGAAAGGGGTTCCTATTGTCAAGATAAGGAGTGATCATGGCAAGGGGTTTGAGAATGCAAGATTTGAGTCGTTCTGTGAGAAGAATGGAATCAAAAAAGAATTTTCAGTTTCCAAAACTCCTCAACAAAATGGGGTGGTTGAGAGAAAGAATCGGGTGATTCAAGAAATGGCGAGAGTTATGCTATTCAACAAGCAAATTCCTCAAAAGTTTTGGGGAGAAGCTGTGAACACCTCATGTCGCATTGGCAATAGAATATATTTTCGAGCTGGAACAAGAAGACCGCATATGAAATTTGGAATGAAAAGAAGCCAAAAGTGAAGTGCTTCCGAGTATTCGAAAGCAAGTGTTATATTCTCAATGATCGTGAGAACCTTGGGAAGTTTGATGCGAAAAGAGATGAAGGCATCTTCGTTGGGTATTCTACTAATAGCCTGGCGTATAGAGTATTCAACAAGAGAACAAAGACGATAATGGAGTCCATCAATGTGGAAGTTGATGATGCTATAACAAAGGTAGAGATGGTTGATGATGAAGAAGGGCCATGCTCCAAAGAATTCACAACTGAGGGCGAAGCCCAAGATATTGAAGTTAAAGAACCTACACCAGAAAAGTAATCAACTCTTGTGAACTCAAAAATGGAAACAAGATCAATATCTAGGACATCAAGTCCTCTCACTCCTCCGGAAGTTCATCCTCCCATCTCTCGGAATGATGAAGTGTCTACCTCAAAGAAGCCATCATCTAGAGTGATAAAAAACCATCCGGGCAGTAACATCATTGGATCTTTAGATGAAGGTCTTCGTCTTAGAAAGGGAAACTACTCTGCACTCATGACCATTACTCATGTTGAGTCTTCGGAAGACTTGAATTTGCTTGTGCAAGAGCTTGGGGAGCGTAGTGATGAAGAATCCATAGAGATTGTGGAAGAATTGAATGCTGAAGAGGTTGAAGATACAGCTGATCTTCAAGAGAATTACACTTTACTTCTTGAGAAGTCGAGAGAGTATGCAAGGGTGGCAAAGGCGGCTGTGAGGAAAATGAAGAAAGCAGAGGAGGACTATAGCAGTCTCCTAGTCCGACATAAGGAGTCCAAATGTGAAATAGAAAAGCTGAATGGTGAGCTGTCGGAAGCTTAGTCAAAAATTAGATTCCTGGAGCTTGAGGTGGTTCAAGCAAATGCCAAGGTAGAGAGGGTCTCCACCAAGAAGTTGGATGATGTCATTTCCTCTCAAAAGCAATTCTCAGATAAATCCGGATTAGGATATACTGAAGAAAGCAGTGCAGCTGTGAATATCTCCAAAGAAGTTAAGTTTGTGAAAGCCAAAGAGCCAGTTGTAGTTGCCCCCACTGTGGAAAAGGCGAAGGTTGAAAAGAAGAAAATTGTGACTGACCAAAGGGTGTTGACTAAGCCCCGAAACCAATCTATGGTCAGGACTAAAGCAAGAGGGAGATCTCTTCCACGATCTCAAAGAGGCCCTAGAACGAACCACTTTTGTCATCATTGTGGTCTTCAAGGACACATCCGACCCAATTGTCATAAGCTGAGAGCATTGAAGAATGCTACTGATCAGGTCAAGAGGACCAAGAAATGACAAGAGAACTTGGGCTGTTGAGTCATCAAGAGGTTGAAATGGTGATCCAAGCATGATGGACGTGATGAAGATGATCGGTGCTTTCACCACTTGCTTGAAAAGCTTCACAAGAAGGTTTGAAAGTCCTAACTCTCGTACCCAATCCTTCAAGGATATCACCCCAAACGCACGTGATGTGTGGGTGAAGAAGGGTACTCACGCATAAGCATTACAACATGTCCATGCATTAATACTTCCTATTTTTGTGAATATGCTTGGTTGTTTGCTTCTTGCTAGTTGTTTTGTTGATATATTTTTTTGTTTTTACATTGTTGTTTATGTTGTTTTTTATCAATCTTTTACTGTTTTTGTGTCAAAAATCCAAAAACACATAAAAAGTAGAAAATCCCAAAAAGTAGAAAATCCCAAAAAGTTTGATCGCATTGTTGAGTTTTGTCTCAAAGCATGTTTTGCCTTGTACCTTTGTACTAATGGCCTTATGCATCTACAAGCTTAGCTTGTCTCTTATGCACTCATATCATTGTGGCAGAACTCTTGACATCTATGTGACTGTTGTAAATAGATATTCAACTTTGTCACGAATGATTAGTGAATGATTTTGTTGATCTTGAAACATGCATAGACTTATGCCTATATATCCTCCCACTCTTTATTTTGTTGTTTTTTCTTAAAGAGCTCTCCAAATGTAAATCTCCAAATAAAAAGAGATATTGAGCTACAAAATCCAGTCGCACATACTAGTATTTGACTAGGAAAAAGGGAAAACGACCAAAATAAAATGTATGATGCCCAAAAAGCCAAAGGCTAACTCATTAAAATGAAATATCAAAAATTTCAGGCATCCATCTCATAATGAGATATATTGAATCAAAAAGGATCAAATGATATGATGTATATGGAGCCAAATGAAAAGCTTCAAAGAAATGTTCTCAAGTTTTTGTGGGAGGTCATATATGCATACTTTTATAATTGAGATGGATCACATTATCTAGTGCTAGTTGTGTATGCCTTGGTTGAATTGATCATTGAAGCTTCACATTGCTAGTTGTGTATGCCTTGGTTGAATTGATCATTGAAGCTTCACATTAGACTAAGGATTATCTCATTTTTGATACCCATACACATCACACAAGTCTATGTTCAATGAATGCCATATTCATTTGTGTGATTGTACTAGATTAAATGTGTTTTCACATGCTCAATCTTTGTTGGTCAAACACAAAA